>ML289757.1:20190-98861 GCA_005239495.1 Nicotiana undulata | reverse complement strand
GGGGGGGAATAAATAGGAGGCCGTTGGATCATTTGATCTAATAGTTGAGATAAATGGACTTGAAGGTTTAAAATTAAAGGGGTATTGTGATTAATTTTTGACCATTGATGTATTTGATCAACATTCCGGATGGATTGTGTTTGTTATGTGAGTGGATTTGGATGGGTGACATGGCACGGTGTGATTGGTGGAGGGGAAGATGTGCAAATGTTCCAAAGGGACGGGTAGTGGGCTGCTTGGACCGGGTCAGGAGTATTGAGCTAGTGGTTTGGGCCAAATAGTTGGGCATTTGAGCTGGAATTTAAATTTGACTCATGGACACTTAAATTAAAATCAATCGATTGTGATTAAAACCTAGTTTAATTATAGTTATTATTAATTAATTACTATAATCTAGTCTTAAATTATTAAATAATTAAAATACTCGTCTATTTGATCATGAAAGATTATTGTTTGATTAATTAAGTAATAGAGGTGGTATAACTGTATTTATAAGACTTAATTATTATAATTATATAATTATATAATTAGTAGCGTTAACTATCATTATACTTATTATTACCTATTATATAATTTATATTTGAGAAAAATAGATACCCGTAATTTTTTAAATACTCTATTACATTATAGTTGATCAATAAGCGTAATAGATTTTATTTAAAAGTGAAGGGTCAAAATTAGTTTTTGACAACCGCCCTTCTTTGGTTTATGAGGATAAAAGAGTTTGCATGCAAAAAATTGACTTAATGGCCAATTTTTCCCCGATTTCAGGTATACACTATAGAGATAATATATGAAATTGTGAAGGAAAATGACCTATGAGATTATGGAAGAATCTTGCTTTGTATCGCCTACATACCTCGGGCTTAACGAGGATCATGCCGTATGTAGTTCTGGGATGATGATTTGGAGAGAGCTATGCTTGCAGGAATTTCTCCAGTATCTTGTTATGACGATACTGCAAGACGAAAAGATTTTGAGACCTAATGTGTCACGCCCCGAACTGGCTGGCTGAATTAACATGTGATATCATAACATACTGAATGCAGAAGATAAACTAAACATGTTGAGATACTTGAAGTCTGGATGATATAAATCAAAGTGCAAAAATACAAATACAATTCTGAAATATATTTATAGCCGACATGGCTTAATATGAAAAGCCTGCGACTCTGTCTAACTTTTACTCTAGTCTATGAAGCCTATAATGAAGTACTGAAAAACACTGACTGTCTAAGAATACTGAAGACTGTAAGGTAATGATAGTTCCCCGAACAAACTAGGGATCACCAAAAAGCTAGTACGAGAATCCTAGCGCTCTGAATCGTCAACCTGTAAATCATTACCTGCATCGTGAGATGCAGGCCTTGGGCAAAAGGGACGTCAGTACATTTGAATTGCATTGGTATGTAAAGAAACTGAAAGAAAGAATTATAAATGCTAAAACTAAAACTATGTTGATAACTGAAATGATAACTGATAAATGAAATGATAACTAATAATTGATAACTGATAACTGATACTGATAGCTGACAACTGAACTGATAACTGATAAATGAACTGAAAAAAGGAAGTAAGGATATGAATACTCCCTCTTCTGAATGACGAACAACCTGTTTATCTGAATAAGCTACGACCTCAGGCCCAATATATATGTGCACAAGCTACGGCCTCAGGCCCAAGTATACGTATACATAACTACGGCCTCAGGCCCAAAAATGCATAAGCTTAAACTACGGCCTCAGGACCAAACATGCATAAAGCATATACTACGGCCTCAAGCCCAAGTATGCATAAAGCATATAAACTACGGCCTCAGGCCCAAAAATGCATAAGCTTAAACTACGGCCTCAGGCCCAAATACAGGTGTTCAACATTCAGGAACCGAGAACCATACTGAAATGTATGTTACTAAAATACATGATGCTGAAATACTGAACCATACTGAGTCACATGATACTTGAATATTGAATAGAGCTAGACTGAGACATGTATTCATGAATTGAATATGAAAATTGAAACTTCAACTTTTTATGACATGCTGAGTAAGCTATACTGAGACTTAGGAACATCAAAATCAAGTCTATATTGAATACCAACTGAGCTCAGAACGTTCATAATGAAAGTCATGAACGAGTTATGAAGCTAGAGGATAGAAGTTCTACAACTATTCATGGAACTTGGCTTAACTATATTTCATAGGCAATTAGTAACGTCGTAAAAGAAGCGTATTGTAGGGACAACAATTAACATTTCAAAACATAGAGAGTTATCCTCACATACCTTAATTTCCTGCTCTTGAGCGTAATACAACGTTTGCCAACCCTTTCAACTTTAATCTATATCAATAGCCGTCAAAGGGATTTCATATTAGCAATAATACTCATGTTTCGGTCCCTTAGGCATTTTATCAAACACTTGGTGGCATAAAGATTCATAGCCTTTATTAATGGTGTTTTTACACCCAGTAACCCATCATCTTACTCCTAGATAAATTCTAATGTCTCAAATTGATATAATCAATACCATTCTTTATCACCCATAAGGTAAACAACACTTTTAACCCATAATCAACAACCCAAACCTATAACCGTTCATGCTTTTCTATTAAACCCATCAACACATAACTCCTGAACTAGATTCTACAATCATTATCCAATGTTAGAATCAATTAGAGGGTGAAGACATTACCTTTTGAAGTTCGATCCCCTTGAATTCGAGTTCTAGGATTCCTTCTCTCAACAATGATGTCCCAATCGAATATCTAATGATATGGAGGGTTTAACCATGTTAGTAAGATGTTGGGGAATTGAAATAAACTTAGAATCACCATTATAACTTACCTTGGGTGGTGGAGGGACCCTTAAGGAGTTAGGTTTTTGAGAGCTTTCCTTTCTAGAGCAAGTTTTTATTTTTTTGGGCTGTGGGGGGCGAAATAGGGATTAAAAATTGACTTCCCATGTCGCCACCGCGCCAAGAAGGCCCGACCGCGGTAAAAAACTAGAGCATTGCCTCACGACCGTGTCGCGGTGGAACGCGGCCGAACGTTGTGGATAGGCAATGTTCTGTAATTCCGGCATAACTCTTTGCATAGAGCTCTGTTTGGGCTCCGCAATATATCGTTGGAAATATATTTCAATGGCCTACAACTTTTTTTCTTTGTGGTTTCCCAAAGTACTTACGCATTTTCACCACAACCTGCTGTACAACGGACCTTCTGCAAACATAGTCGATTTTTTCGGATGTTATGCACCTCACTTTCCATTTTGATTTTGAAACAACTATTTTCACCCATACTCATCCCGATAGGTCTTAATTTGTCTAAAATATAACCTTACTACTCATTTGACACATTCATATCTAAGCCAAATTTATGGGGTGTTATATTATCTCCCCTTTGGGATCATTCGTCCTCGAATGATTGTCCTGACTGTAACTTCTGCTAACTCCGGACCTTAAATGGGTCTAGGGGAAACATGAACTTTCATTAACACTTGCATACTAAACTGAATGAATACATGACTAGTGCACTCTTGAGATACTGAACTGAATAATTACTGCATTGACTGAATATTGGTCTGCCATGGATACATGAATACTGAACTAACATAGATGTATGAATATTGAACCGGCACGAATATTTGAGAATTGAACTAACATCAATATCAGAGTACTTAACTGGTATGAATATCTAAGTATTGAACTAACATGAGTATTTGAGTATTGAATAGACATGAGTATTTGAGAACTGGAAACTTGAATGTTATAACGTGACACGTGAACTACTGGTTGTACCACCACTAATTTTGGTGGCAATTCTTGCTCGTAAGAAAATTGACCGATCTTTCGCAAGATTCTATATGGCTCAATATAGTAGGGACTATGTTTCCCCTTCTTCCAAAATCGCCTAACGCCTTTCAAAGGCGAAACTTTCAAAAACACCCAATCTGATCATGCTCTTAGAATGAGTGAGATAATCCAGTTACAAAGTCCATACTTACAATCTCCCCTCAAGAGCTTGTGTATTCTGTGGTAACACACTAGGCTTCCTACTACTCGAATTTCACTTGTTGATAATTCAGGCACTTGGCCACGAAGCTTGTGACGTTCTTTTTCATGTTGCTCCACCAACAAACCTCCTTGGTCCTGATACATATTTGGGGAACCTGGATGGAAAGAATACCTGGAATTATGGGCTTCTGACATGATCTTCCCTCTTTAAGCCCATCTATGTCTGGAACACATAATTCGTCTTGGTACCTCAAAGTACCATCATCTCCCCCTTATTCAAAATCCATCATCTTATACTTGTGAATATCCTCTTTCAAATGCAATGCATAGGGATCATCAAATTGTTTCTCCTTCTCTTCGGCTACTAATGGGAAACAAGTCATATTCTAGACAACAACTCCACTATCTTCGGAGTCCGAACTCGAACTCCTCTTGGCTGGTGAATTTCTTTCACCAGAGTTCTCTTATCTACCTCAATCATGAGTTATACTTCCCACACTTGATTATCTTCTTAAGCACTTCCTGAAAACACTTATAGTACTATTGTGAACTAAGTCTTTGACATGTACTCTAAATTTTAGAATTCCGTGCAATGGCACTACCCTCGTAACACATAAATAGGCATGATTTTATAGCTTTTATGTGATCACTTTATCATAAAATAGCTAAGCTTGGTGATCGTGCTACTCGCTTTGGGTTTCTTACACATGCTGAAAATAATCCCTGTTGTAATTATACAATTTTTCTCTCATTAGCCAAGTGATTTGAATTTTCATATACAATGCTAACTATTCGAGTTTCATCTGGACTTCTGATGGTTTTCACATCTCCCCCTTAGATCAAAGGTCTTATACTTGCGGATCCCTCCTTTTTTTGAGAGACTAAATTATTCACATAACGGAAAGATAATGTATTCACAACTATCATACATAATCTTAGTAATTTAACTCTGCTTACACTGTCAATCTTGGGGAAACCACATTTTGATAATTCCTAAAGGCTATTGTTTTATAGTTTTCTCTCTTATTGCTAGCTGATTGTTTTTCCCAATATCATTGTACTTCAGATTTAACCTAATCTCTTTGGGTTCTGACACACGTTCAGTATTTCAAATTGTCATCCACTCACTAGAGTTAACTAGGCTAAGTAAATCAAATTGTACCTCTACTAGATCTGCTGAAAGTGCTAATTCACCGTATCTACTCAAACATACTTACTATTCTTTTACTAACCATCTGCTAGCGTCATGTGTTCATGTTCTGATTTGATTAACTAAAGTGAAGCATAAGATTATTTCTAACTTCCCTCACCATCCTACCCTATTCTACGGTCGCATACTTAATTTTTTTGAACTGTGTACATGGATCATACTTAGAGAAAGTTCATATGTCTTAAACGAATTTGAAATATCTAACTCCCAAATTTTCTATACACTTCAAAATTATTTCCAACTATAAACATATGGAGTAAACACTTACTCACATAATCTAAGGGGGAACTGTCTTATGTTTTATCTCACAATAATATCCACTACTTATATAAATTCACTAACATAGTACTTTCTAGTTCTGATTTGAATAAATTTGAATAACTTAAAATCTTTCCCTGAAATTCAATATCGGCTGATCTTGGTTCTCATTTTGTACATCATGTCTTCTTAGTCATATACGTGAGTTGTACGAGATCACATCTTTGGTAATAACAAACGTTTCTGACTCCTAGGTATTATACCCTTAGGCTCTTTTTTCTGTCCATAACTATAGTGACCAATGTTAGGGTCTGACTTCTTAACTATAATCATTCAACTTGTGGCTCAATTTCCAAGAATTAAATGAAGTTGTTCTGGGAGGTAAAACACATACGATTACCATACATAAACTTATTCTTCAGAGTATACCATCATCTGATAAATCACTTACTGTACTATCCGGTGAGTCTTGGTCTTAATCTAGATCTAAAATATGCGAAGATTTCGCTATAAGCACTGTTACTTACATTTTGTTTTAGCACCCATAGGCATCATTATATACTCACTAGTCACCAGAGTTTTGATACACTGAATATCGAAGATCTGGTAACTAAATAACTAATAATTGTCATACTGAATAACCATAAACTTACTAACTGAAAGACTGTATAACTGGTAACAGAGGTAAAGTGATGACCATAAAATATAATAACTGCCTTCGTACCTTCTAGTAAGGTTAAGCTCTGATATGTACTACAATCCATTGCATCCCACTTCCAACATCCTCTCAAGTCGCATTTGTTACTAACCCATACTCCATAATTATACCCAATGGGAAATCATCCTCTCTAGAACCTTAGATTTTTCTTGCCCGTCACTTGGGTATTCGATATGTCTGGAATTCGATAGGAAGAGATGGTTACCTATTGCTCTAAGCTTCATGGAATGATCTAGAGTAGAAAGAAATGAGACAATCCTAGATGTCTTGATAGTTAACCATTTATATGAGTGGCCGACACACACATATAAAGGAAAATCCACTGGACACGGCTTAACAGACTCCATAGGACTCTTGAACATAGGGCTCTGATACCAATCTTTGTCACGCCCCAAATCTGGGCCTAGACGTAACACGACACTCGGTGCCTGACTACATGTGACCGAGCGAACCAACTGGCTGGCTAAATCAACATGTGATATTATAACATACTGAATGCAGAAGATAAACTAAACATGTTGATATACTTTAAGTCTGGATGATATAAATCAAAGTGCGAAAATACTAATACAATTCTGAAACATATTTATAGCCGACATGGCTTAACATGAAAAGCCTGCAACTATGTCTAACTGTTAGTCTAGTCTATAAAGCCTCTAATGAAGTACTGAAAAACACTAACTGCCTAAGAATACTGAAGACTGCAAGGTAATGATAGTTCCCCGAACAAACTGGAATCACCAAATAACTGGTATGAGAATCCTAGCGCTCTGAATCGTCAACCTGTAAATCATTACCTGCATCATGAGATGCAGACCTCGGGCAAAAGGGACGTCAGTACATTTGAATTGCACTGGTATGTAAAGAAACTAAAAGAAAGAATTATAAATGTTGAAACTGAAACTAAGCTAATAACTGAAATGATAACTGATAAATGAAATGATAACTAATAACTGATAACAGATAACTGATACTGATAGCTGATAACTGAATGGATAACTGATAACTGATAAATGAACTGAACAAAGGAAGTAAGGATATGAATACTCCCTCTTCTGAATGATGAACAACCTGTTTATCTGAATAAGCTACGGCCTCGAGCCCAATATATATGTGCAATGGCTACGGCCTCAGGCCCAAGTATTCGTATACATAACTACGACCTCAGGCCCAAAAATGCTTAAGCATAAACTACGGCCTCAGGCCCAAACATGCATAAAGCATAAACTACGGCCTCAGGCCCAAGTATGCATAAAGCATATAAACTACGGCCTCAGGCCCAAATATAGGTGTTCAGCATTAAGGAACTGAGAATCATACTGAAATACATGCTACTGAAATACATGATGCTGAAATACTGAACCATACTGAGTCACATGATACTTGAATATTGAATAGAGCTAGACTAAGACATGTATTCATGAACTGAATATGAAAATTGAAACTTCAACTGTTTATGACATGCTAAGTAAGCTATATTGAGATTCAGGAACATCAAACCCAAGTCTATATTAAATACAAACTGAGCTCACAACGTTCAGAATGAAAGTCATGAATGAGTTATGAAGCTGGAGGATAGAAGTTTTGCAACTATTCAAGGAACTAGGCTTAACTATATTTCTGAGGCAATTAGTAACATCGTTAAAGAAATGTATTGTAGGGAGAACAATTAACATTCCCAAATATAGAGAGTTATTCTCACATACCTTAACTTCCTACTCTTGAGTGTAATACAACGTTTGCCAACCCTTTCAACTTTATTCTATATCAATACAAGTCAAAGGGATTTCATATTAGCAATAATACTCATGTTTTGGTTCCTTAGGCATTTTATCAAACAATTTGTGGCATAAAGCTTCATAGCCCTTATTAATGGTGTTTCTACACCCAATAACCCATCATCTTACTCCTAGATAAATTCTAATGTCTCAGATGGCTATAATCAATACCATTCTTTATTACCCATAAGGTAAACAACACTCTTAATCCATAATCAATAATCAACAACCCAGACCTATAACTGTTCATGCTTTTCTATCAAACCTATCAACACATAACTCATGAACTAGATTCTACAATCATTATCCAATGTTAGAATCAATTAGAGGGCGAAGACATTATCTTTTGAAGTTCAATCCCCTTGAATTCTAGTTCTATGGTTCCTTCTCTCAACAATAATGTCCCAATCGAATATCTAATGATATGGAGGGTTTACCCATGGTAGTAAGATGTTGGGGAATTGAAATAAACTTAGAATTGCCATTAGAACTTACCTTGGGTGGTGGAGGGACCCTTAAGGAATTAGGTATTTGAGAGCTTTCCTTTCTAGAGAAAGCTTTTATGTTTTGGGGCTGTGCGGGACGAAATAGGGCTTACAAATTGACTTCCCAAGTCATCCACCGCTCCCCAGAAGGCCTGACCGCAGTCCCGACCAAGGAAAACAGCTGGAGCACTGCCTCACGACCGCGGTTGCGGTGGAACACAACCGAACGCGATGGATAGGCACTGTTCCGTAATTCGGGCATAACGCTTTGCACAGAGCTCCGTTTGGGATCCACAATATTGATCGTTGAAAATCTATTTCAATGGCCTACAACTTTTGTGCTTTGTGGTTTCCCAAATTACTTATGCATATTCACCAAAACCCTCTGGAAGATGGACCTTCTGCAAACATAGTCGATATTCTCGAATGTTATGCTCCTCACTTTCCATCTTGATTTTGAAACAACTATTTTGACCCATACTGCCACACCCCAAAATGGAGGAATGAGAGTAAACGGATGAGCCCAGTCAAGCGGACCTAGATTGTCTTTCCTACCCAACGTATTACCCCGTGTTCATGATATACATTGTTCCGTTTGAAGTAGCCAATTTAGATTTCAAGTGCAATTCACAACATAATTTCATTTTCCTCTTTTAATTTTCAACAATTGATAATCCAAAACATACAAGTTACATACAACATTTTCGATGCGATCCACAATTACGAGTGAGTATTACTACCGCCCGAAATATATGTATATACAACCCACACAGTGTCTACGGAGCCTCTAAGAGTACTAGGAGTTTTACATAAACTTGCCGGCAACAAGGCCCCGGCTATACCTTTTACAACATAAGCAAAAGAGAATGATGTAGTCCACACATGACCCCGAGAAAAGATGGAGCTCACTAGAACTGCTGAAAAGATGAAGAGGAGACACCAGTAACGACGGGCTGAGCTACCATCTATGGAACCACCTACATCCATATAAAAGATGTAGCGCCCCAGGCAAAAGCGACGTTAGTACCGTTGAATAGTACTAGTATGTATTAACAAACTTTACTCTAAGTAAAATCAAACAATAAACAGATAGGAGACAAATAAAAGAATCAACAAATAGTGCAGAGATATAGAAACAAACACAATTGAGAGTTTCACAGATTCTTATTTTAACACAATCATATTCCACCCTTATTCCTTCTCAACAATCCACTCTTATTACTTCCTGTTGCGGCGTGCAACCCGATCCCACCGGACAATCACATTTCAGCCTTATTACATTCTGTTGCAGCGTGCAACCCGATCCCACCGTACAATTCACATTCCACCCTTATTTCTTCTCATATCAACCTTATTTCTTCTGTTGCGGCGCGCAACCTGATCCCACTGTACAATCACATTTCATAGAAACAATAACAACCCCCAACAAGGCCTCATATCATCAAGAGTACAATTTCATAGCAACCAAATATCATGTGTTCACAATAGTCTTTATAAACCATTAATTCAATCACAAATATTTCTATAAAAAAGAATATAAATTCATTACATACCACAATCCGTATGAAATCAAGCCACAATAAACTTTGCCAAACAATGAGTCATATACGATATTGCCATGGTCATTTAGTTCAATTAAATCAATTCATAACTCCTTTTCACCACTTGTTACACAACCCTTAGCACTTAGATACATTCACACACTTGTGTTAGTTACCATTCTTTCATACCAACATATTCAAGCATTTAAAGAACCTTGCACATGATAGAGTAATCACAAAGAAATCACTTTTCACAATTTCACTTATCATGGTAATCGACTAAGAAAATAAGAAAATGAAATCTTACACCTCAATATAGCCGGACAATCAATTCACATATACTCAGCAAGAAACTCATACCGAATGGTCGGACACCAACAAGTTGACTCTACGAAGATTAAAGTTAGCCATACATACCTCGAGTCGAAATTCCCCTTTAATATCTATCACCAATCACCGGACTGTCTAGCACCGTCATATTATTCCACAATGTGACATATTTCACTTAGAATTAGGAACCATGAACATAACTCGAACTCATTTAGGCATTTTATCAAATGCTAGGTGACTCCTTAGATTAATAACCCCCTTTTTGTGAATAATTACCCAAACTCGTTTCCCTTTACTAGATTATGGAAGATTATTCACATGCATGCAAGTCCTATCTCTTATTGTTACAATTTGCCCATGTGTTCTACCCCTTTTTAGCTAAGACCTAAGAATAGAATGGAAATGGGGTGGGGGCTTACCTCTTATAGTGATGAAGATGAAGATTACTCGATAATTTCCGGGCCTGAGTGATGTTTGAAGAATCAATTTGGGGAAGATGGGGACTTCTCTCTCTATAACCCACTCTCACTTATCTCTATTTTTGTTTAGATGCATGCTAAAAATGAAGGTGAGAGGTGTTTTATTAAACTGGGGGTCGGGTGTAAAAATTAGAATTTTAAAAGCCCCGAAGCAGGAAATGCGGTCAGGAATGCGATCGAATTCCTGCTATGCGGTCCGCATTCCTGTCGCATAGTTGGCCCTTAAATGGTCCCAAATGGGAACTGGGATGCCCTGGTATGCGACCATTATGCGGTCCACATACATGTTATTCCCAAACCGCATCACTCCCTTCATGGGAGACACCTTCAAGAATACCCAATCATCTACTTGAAACTCCAGATCTCTACGACGAACATCCGCATAGGTTTTTTGACGACTCTAAGCAATTTTAATCCTTTCCTGAATGACTCTAACTTTTTCCATAGCTTGATGCATAAGATCCGGTCCTAGCAGTTCTTCCTCACCAACCTCGAACCATCCGATTGGAGACCTATACCTCCTACCGTACAATGCCTCAAATGGGGCCATTTGAATACTAGCATGGAAACTATTATTGTAAGCAAACTCTATAAGCGGAAAGTGATCATCCCAGCTACCCTTGAAATCTAAAACACAAGCCCGCAACATATCTTCAAGCGTCTGAATAGTCCGCTCCGCTTGATTGTCCGTCTGTGGGTGGAAAGTTGTGCTGAGATTTACCTGAGTACCCAAACCTTGCTGAAATTTCCTCCAAAAGTTAGCTGTGAACTGGGCTCCTCGATCCGAGATAATAGAAACTGGAGTGCCATGCAGTCTGACTATTTCTTCGATATACAACTGAGCATACCGTTCTGCAGTATTTGTGGACTTGACTGGCAAGAAATGCGCCGACTTTGTGAGTCGATCCACTATTACCCAAATTGAGTCGAACTTGCGCTGAGTGCGGGGTAACCCTACCACAAAGTCCATATTGAACATTTCCCATTTACACATCGGTATTTCCATAAGCTGTGCCAACCCATCGGGCCTCTGATGCTCAGCCTTCACTTGCTGACAATTCGGACACCTAGCCACAAAGTCCGCCACACCCCTCTTCATACCATTCCACCAATAAATCTCCTTGAGATCACGATACATTTTCATTGAACCTGGGTGAACAGAATACCTGGAATTATGAGCCTCTTCCATTACCCTCTCTCGAAGATTATCCACATCCGGAATACATAGCGTCTCTTGACACTGCAAGACATCGTCATCATTGCCGAGTGAAAGTGCTGACGTCCTGTGATTCGAGATTTCCTCTCTCAACTGTACCAATGCTGGATCTCTGAATTTCTTTTCCTTAATTTCTGCTACAATCGAAGACTCTGCTCCATTACGCACCACGCTATTTCCTTCATCTGAGGTGGAAAGATCGACCCCTAGACTGGCCAACTGGTAAACCTCCTGTGCCAAAGGCCTCTAACCGGCCTCAAAATGTGCCAAGCTATCCATGGATTTCCGACTAAGAGCGTTGGCTACCACATTCGCCTTTCCTGGATGGTACAAAATATTCATATCATAATATTCGAGTAATTCTAACCACCACCGCTGCCTTAAGTTCAACTCCTTATGCTTGAATAAATACTGAAGACTATTGTTCTATGTGAACACGTCCACATGGACCCCATAAAGATAATGCCGCCAGATTTCCAATGCAAACACAAGTGCCGCAAGCTCTAAATCATACGTCAGATAATTCTTCTCGTGATTCTTGAGCTTCCTTGAAGCATACGCTATAACTTTACCACATTTCATCAACACTCACCCCAAACCAACCCTCGAAGCATCACAATAAACCACGAATCCTTCTGTACCTTCTGGCAAGGTCAACACCGGTGCCGAAGTCAATCTTGATTTCAATTCCTGAAAACTCTTTTCACAAGCATTAGACCACTGGAACTTAACTGCTTTCTGCGTCAGCTTAGTCAATGGGGAGGCGAGGGTAGAGAATCCCTCCACAAACCTCCGATAATACCAACCTATACCCAAGAAACTGTGAATCTCTGTCGGCGTCGTGGGTCTAGGCCAATCCTTCAGCGCTGCGATCTTTTGGGGATCAATCTGAATCCCTTCCCTGGAAGCAACATGGCCCAAAAAAGTGACTGATTCTAGCCAAAACTCACATTTTGAAAACTTTGCATACAACTAGTGCTGATGAAGAGTCCACATAACTGCCCTGAGGTGATTAACATGATCCTCTCGACTCCATGAATAAACAAGCATATCGTCAATGAAGACAATCACAAAGGAGTCAAGAAACGGTTTGCAAACCCGATTCATAAGATCCATATAAGCTGCTGGGGCGTTTGTTAGCCCAAAGGACATCACCAAAAATTCAAAGTGCCCATAACGAGTCTTGAATGAGGTCTTAATTATATCTTGCTCCCTGATCTTTAACTGGTGATACCCGGACCGTAAATAAATCATGGAGAAAAACCTAGCACCTTGCAATTGATCGAACAAATCATATATCCGAGGCAATGGATATTTTTTTTATGGTGACCTTGTTGAGATGCCAATAATCAATACACATCCGAAGCGATCCATCCTTATTTATGACAAACAGAACCGGTGCGCCCCAAGGCGACACACTTGGCCGAATGAAACCATTTTCTAATAGATCTTTCAATTGTTCTTTTATCTCTCAAAATTCTGCTGGCACCATTCTATAAGGTGGAATAGATATTGGCTGCGTATCTGGAAATACACCAATCCCTAAATCGACCTCTTTATCGGGCGGAATCCCAGGAAGCTCATCTGGAAATACTTCAAGAAACTCATTCACAACCGGCACAGACTCGGGAGCAGGCACCTCAAAAGTGGTGTCCGCAACTCGGACCAAATTATAGATGCACCCCTTCCGGATCATTTTGGAGGCCTCAAGATAGGAAATAAGCCTACCCCTCGGCACAACATCATTCCCTTTCCATTCAATAACCGGTTCATCAGGAAACTCGAGCCTCATAATTCTGGTTCGGCAGTCGAGTATAGCAAAGGACGAGTAAAGCCATTCCATCCCCATGATAACATCAAAATCCACCATTCCTAGCTCAATAAGATTGGTCGCGGTATCTCGACCACACACCGTGACAACACAATTCCTATAGACTCGCGCTGCCGTAATAGAATCACCAACCGGAGTCGACACATAGAACGGCTCATGAAGTTGTTCGGGTTCTATCCCTAAACTTGAAGCAATAAATGGAGTAACATATGACAATGAAGATCCGGGATCAATAAGAGCATAAATACCATGGGATTGAACAGTCAGAATACCTATGACAACATATGGAGAAGCCTCCGCACTCTAACGACCACTCAAAGCATAGAATCGACTGGGCCCTCCTTGACCCCGTGCTCTACCCCTAGTTGAACTGCGCCCTGCTGGATGAACTAGATGGCTGAGCAGTACCCCTACCTGTTCCTTGAATGGGCGCACGAAAATCTTGCTGAACATGGCCCCTCACTCCGCATCTATAGCATACCCGGATATCCAGGTAACATGGCTCAGAATGGAACCTCCCACACTTACGACATGGGGCCCTCCGCTGCTGCTGGAACCTCCCACCTGAACGACCCGACAGATGGGACCTCCTGCTGTCTGAACCTTGTCCAAAATGATCTCCCTGCTGATAGCTGTGCCCTGATGGCGGTGCACTGGCTGAGGACTGAGCATATGACTGAGATGGTTCAGATGACCCTCTCCCAAGGGCTAATCTCACACCTCCGACCAAGCTCCCAGGGTTGCCCGCTGACCGGGCCCTTTTACTGCTCTCTCTCTCTCTCCATTCTTATCTTTAATTTCCGGGCCTCCGTAGCCTGGGCGAATCCCACAATCTTCCCATAGCTCATATCTGAGTGCAAAGCAGCTGTAGATGACTCATTGACAACCAAGGGACCAAGGCCCTGAACAAACCGACAAACTCTGGCCTCCATAGTCGGCATCATGTGGGTAGCATACTTGGACAAGCGCACAAACTCCATATGGTACTCCCACACACTCATGTTTCCCTGCTTAAGAACCTCAAACTCTGCAGCACGGGCTGCCATAATATCGGCAGGCAAGAAATGATCCATGAAAGCATCTACAAACTCAACCCACCTCACCGGAGGGCTCCCCTCTCCACGATAACTCTCCCACATCTCGAACCATGAATATGACGCTCCCATCAGACGATAGGAAGCTAACTCAACTCCCTCTATCTCTGTAGCCTTCATAACTCGGAGAGTCTTGTAATTTCATCTATAAAATCCTGAGGATCGGCCTCTGGGTCGGTGCTCGTGAACTCTGGAGGGGCTAACCGCAGAAACTGGTTGACTCTGGAACCCGAAGAATCCCCTTGCTCGCTAGAGGAAGCAGGGGCAGCAAGTGATCTTTGGTCCTGGGAGGCCACTAGCTCAGTCAACATCTGAATAGCTCCCCTGAGGTCCCCATAAGAAATACCGGGACCGGAAGCTGGGACTGAGGAAGAGTCAGGAACATCAGCGGGAGGGACTGTGGCACCCTCCGTCGGAGCAGGAATTGGAACAGATTGGCCTGGAATGGAAGGGTCTGGAAGATTCAGGGTCGGGGAATCATTCTCACCCGCACCGTTAGATAAGGAATTTATGGCCACACTTGGGGTGGCATTGGCCTATAGGCCGAGTCGAGCTCTCTTTTTGGGTTCCATTTACTGAAAATTAGGACAATGCACGAGTTAGATAAAGACATTCTCACCTTCCACTTCATCGCATGATACAGAGTAACAATGAAAGGGTATTTTCCTAAATGTCCATGCAGCACCCTAATTATAGATGTGGTCGACAACACACCGATAAGAAGGGTTCTACTAGACACGACTCCGAGACATCATAGGACACTTTTAAAACCATAGGGTCTGATACCAAGTTTGTCACACCCCAAAATGGAGGAACGAGAATAAACGAATGAGGCTAGTCAAGCGGACCTAGATTGTCTTTCCTAACCAACGTATTACCCCGTGTTCATGATATACATTGTTCCGTATGAAGTAGAAAATTTAGATTTCAAGTGCAATTCACAACATAGTTTCGTTTTCCTCTTTTAATTTTCAACAATTGATAATCCAAAACATACAAGTTACATACAACATTTCCGATGCGATCCTCAATTATGAGTGAGTACTACTACCGCCCGAAATATAAGTATATACAACCCACACAGTGTCTACGGAGCCTCTAAGAGTAATAGAAATTTTACATAAACTTGCCGGCAACAAGGCCCCGGCTATACCTTTTACAACATAAGCAAAAGAGAATGATGTAGTCCACACACGGCCCCGAGAGGAGATGGGGCTCACCAGAACTGCTAAAAAGATGAAGAGGAGACACCACTAACGGCGGGCTGAGCTACCTGCTATGGAACCACCTATATCCATATAAAAGATGCAGCGCCCCCGACAAAAGGGACGTTAAAACTGTTGAATAGTACTAGTATGTATGAACAAAATTTATTCTAAGTAAAATCAAACAATACACAGATAGGAGACAATTAAAAGAATCAACAAATAGTGCACGGATACAGAAACAAACACAATTGAGAGTTTCACAGATTCTTATTTTAACACAACCATATTCCACCCTTATTCCTTCTCAACAATCCACCCTTATTACTTCCTGTTGCAGCGTGCAAGCCGATCCCACCGGACAATCACATTTCGGCCTTATTATATTCTGTTACAGCGTGCAACCCCATCCCACCGTACAATTCACATTCCACCCTTATTTCTTCTCATATCAACCTTATTTCTTCCATTGCGGCACGCAAACCGATCCCACCATACAATCACATTTCATAGCAACAATAACAGCCCACAATTCAATCACAAGGCTTCATACATCAAGAATACAATTTCATAACAACCAAATAATCATGTGTTCACAATAGTCTTTATCAACCATTAATTCAATCACAAAGATTTCCATCAACAAGAATATAAATTCATTACATCCCACAATCCGTATGTAATCAAGCCACAATAAACCTTGCCAAACAATGAGTCATATACGATATTGTCATGGTCATTTAGTTTAATTAAATCAATTCATAACTCATTTTCACCACTTGTTACACAGCCCTTAGCTATGAGATGCATTCACACACTTGTGTTCATTACCATTCTTTCATACCAACATATTCAAGCATTTAACGAACCTTGCACATGATAGAGTAATCACAAAGAAATAACCTTTCCCAATTTCACTTATCATGGTAATCGACTAAGAAAATCAGAAAATGAAATCTTACACCTCAACATAGCCGGACAATCATGTCACATCTACTCAGCAAGAAACTCATACCGAATGTTCGGATACCAACAAAGTGACTCTATGAAAATTAAAGTTAGCCATACATACCTCGTTTTATATCTATCACCAATAACCAGACCATCTAGCACCGTCAATCTATTCCACAATGTGACATATTTCACTTAGAATTAGGAACCATGAACATAACTCAAACTCATTTAGGCATTTTATCAAACTCTAGGTGACTCCTTAGATTACTATCCCCCTTTTTGTGAATAATTACCCAAACTCATTTCCCTTTACTAGATTATGGAAGATTATTCACATACATGCAAGTCCTATCTCTTATTTTCACAATTTGCTCATGTGTTCTACCCCTTTTTAGCTAAGACCTGAGAATAAAAAGGAAATGGGGTGGGGACTTACCTCTTAAATTGAAGAAGAGGAAGATTACTCAATAATTTCCGGGCCTGAGTGATGTTTGAAGAATCAATTTGGGGAAGATGGGGACTTCTCTCTCTAGAACCCACTCTCACTTCTCTCTATATTTGTTCAGATGCATGCTAAAAATGAAGGTGAGGGGTGTTTTATTAAACTGGGGGTCGGGTGCAAAGATTAGAATTTTAAAAGCCCCAAAGCAGGAAATGTGGTCGCATTCCTGCTATGGGGTCCGTATTCCTGTCACATAGTTGGCCCTCAAATGGGCCAAAGTTGGAACCAGACTGCCCTGGTATGCGACCATTATGCGGTCCACATACATGTTATGCGATCGCGTAGTGCGTCGCATAACCTCCTCCGCAGAAAATAGAGATGCAAGGATGCGACAGCTATGCGGTCCGCATTCCCCAAATGCGATCGCATCTTGGGCCTCGTAGTTGTCCTCAAATTGGACAGAAGGTTGTCCATGTATGTGACCACTATGCGATCCGCATACTTGTTATGCGATCGCATAACATCGCAATTTTGAAAAAATTTATGTTTTCAGTCCCGGGGTACTTTTTTACTTCATAAATGGTCTATTTTTTAAGAACTTCTACAGTTATAACAAAACGGGGACCTATTCGGGCATTATTTTAGACATACTCATCCCGATAGGTCTTCATATATCTAAAATATAACCTTATACTCATTTGACACATTCATATCTAAGCCAAATTTACGGGGTGTTATATTATCTCCTTCATGGGTTCATTCGTCCTCGAATGATTGTCCTGAATGTAACTTCTGCTAACTCCGGACCTTAAACGGGTCGGGGGGAAACATTAACTTTCATTAATACTTGCATACTAAACTGAATGAATACATGACTACTGCACTTTTGAGATATTGAACTGAATGATTACTGCCTTGACTGAATATTGGTCTGCCATGGATACATGAATACTGAACTAACATAGATGTATGAATTTTGAACCGGCACGAATATTTGAGAATTGAACTAACATCAATATCAGAGTACTTAACTGGCATGAATATCTAAGTATTGAACTGACATGAGTATCTGAGTACTGAATTGACATGAGTATTTGAGTACTGGAAACTTGAATGTTATAACGTGACACGTGAAATACTGGTTGTACAACCACTAATTCTGGTGGCAACTCCAACTCATAAGCTAATTGACCATTCCTTCGCAAGATTCTATATGGCCTAATATAGTAGGGACTATGCTTCCCCTTATTCCCAAATCTCCTAGCGCCTTTCAAAGGCAAAACTTTCAAAAACACCCAATCTGATCATGCTTTTAGAATGTGTGAGATAATCTAGTTATAAAGTCCATATTACAATCTCCCCTCAAGAGTTTGTGTATTATGTGGTAACACACTAGGCTTCCCACTGCTCGAATTTCACTTGTTGATAATTTAGGCACTTGACCACGAAGTCCGTGACGTTCTTTTTCATGTTGCTCCACAAAAAAACCTCCTTGGTCCTGATGCATATTTGGTGAACCTGGATGGAAAGAATACCTAGAATTATGGGCTTCTAACATGATCTTCCCTCTTTAATCCCATCTATGTCTGGAACACACAATTCGTATTGGCACCTCAAAGTACCATCTTATACTTGTGAATATCAAAAGCACTTATTCAAAAGCCATCATCTTATACTTGTGAATATCGTCTTTCAAATGCAATGCATAGGGATCATAAAATTGTTTCTCCTTATCTTCGTCTACTAAGGGGAAACAAGTGATATTCTAGACCACAACTCTACGATCTTCCGAGTCCGAACTCGAACACCTCTTGGCTGGTGAATTTCTTTCACCAGAGTTCTCTTATCTACCTCAATCATGAGTTATACTTCCCACACTTTATTATCGTCTTAAGCACTTCCTGAAAACACTTATATTACTATTGTGAACTAAGTCTTTGACATGTACTCTAAATTTTAGAGTCCCATGCAATGGCACTACCCTCGTAACACATAAATATGCATGATTTTATAGCTTTTATGTGATCACTTTATCATAAATAGCTAAGCTTGGTGATCGTGCTACTCGCTTTGGGTTTCTTACACATGCTGGAAATAATCCCTGTTGTAATTATACAATTTTTCTCTCATTAGCCAAGTGATTTTCGTTTTCATATACAATGCTAACTATTCGAGTTTCATCTGGACTTACTGATGGTTTTCACATCTCCCCCTTAGATCAAAGGTCTTATACTTGGGGATCCCTCCTTCTTTTTGAGAGACTAAATTATTCACATAACGGAAAGCTAATGTATTCACAACTATCATACACAATCTTAAAAATTTAACTCTGCTTACACTGTCAATCTTGGGGAAACCACATTTCGATAATTCCTAAAGGCTATTGTTTTATAGTTTTCTCTCTTATTGCTAACTGATTGTTTTTCCCACTATCACTGTACTTAAGATTTAACCTAAACTCATTGGGTTCTGACACATGTTCAGTATTTCAAATTCTCATCCACTCACTAGAGTTAACCAGGCTAAGTAGATGAAATTGTACCTCTACTAGCTCTGCTGAAAGTGCTAATTCACCGTATCTACTCAAACATACTTACTATTCTTTTACTAATCACCTGCTAGCGTCATGTGTTTATGTTCTGCTTTGATTAAATAAAGTGAAGCATAAGGTTATTTCTAACTTCCCTCACCATCCGACCCTGTTCTACGGTCGCATACTTAATTTTTTTGAACTATGTACATGGATCATACTTATAGAAAGTTCATATGTCTTAAACGAATTTGAAATATCTAACCCCCAAATTTTCTATACACTTCACAATTATTTCCGACTATAAACATCTGGAGTAAACACTTAGTCACATAATCTAAGGGGCAACTGTCTTATCTTTATCTCACAGTAATATCCATTACTTATATAAATTCACTAACATAGTACTTTCTAATTCTGATTTGAATAATTCTAAGCAACTTAAAATCTTTCTCTGAAATTCAATATCGGCTGCTCTTGGTTCTCATTTTGTACATCATGTCTTCTTAGTCATATACGTGAGTTGTACGAGACCACATCTTTGGTAATAACAAACGTTTCTAACTCCTAGGTATTTTACCCTTAGGCTCTTTTCTGTCCATAACTATAGTGACCAATGTTAGGGTCTGACTTCTTAACTATAATCATTCAACTTGTGGCTTAATTTCCACAAATTAAATGAAGTTGTTCTGGGAGGTAAAACACATACGATTACCATATATAAACTTATTCTTCAGAGTATACCATTATCTGATAAATCACTTACTGTACCATCCGGTGAGTCTTGGTCTTAATCAAGATCTAAAATATGCGAAGATTTCGCTATAAGCACTGTTACTTACATTTTCTTTTAGCACCCATAGGCATCACTGTATACTCACTAGTCACTAGAGTTTTGATACACTGAATATCAGAGATCTGGTAAATGAATAACTGATAACTGGCATACTGAATAACCATAAACTTACTATCTAAAAGATTGTATAACTGGTAACTGAGGTAAAGTGATGACCATAAAATGTAATAACTGCCTTCGTACCTTCTAGTAAGGTTATGCTCTGATATGTACTACCATCCATTGCATATCGCTTCCAACATCCTCTCAAGTCTTATTTGTTACTAACCCACACTCCACAATTATACCCAATGGGAAATCATCCTCTCTAGAACCTTAGATTTTTCTTGCCCGTTGCTTGGGTAATCGATACGTCTGGAATTCAATAGGAAGAGATAGTTACTTATTTCTCTAAGCTTCATGGAACGATCTAGAGTAGAAAGAAATGAGACAATCCTGGATGTCTTGCTAGTTAATCGTTTATATGAGTGGCCGACACACACATATAATGGAAACTCCACTGGACACGACTTCATAGACTCCCTAGGACTCTTGAACATAGGGCTCTGATACCAAGCTTTGTCACACCTTGAATCTGGGACTGGACGTAACACGACACTCGGTGCCTGACTACATGTGACCGAGTTAACCAACTGGCTGGTTGAATCAACATGTGTAACGACCCGACCGGTTGTTTTGAGAGTTTAAGCTCCGTTCGGTGGTATAAGACCGTAATCAGCTCCTCATTATGTATATGGACCTGTGTGCGCGGTTAGATTCCGTTTCCGGATAATCCGCAGTCGAATTGGGAGAGAATTTTCAAAATTTGAAGCTTAAATGAAGAAAGTTGACCGAAGGTTTGACTTCTCAGTAAACGACCTCGAAATGAGTTTTGGTTAACGCCAACAACTTTGTATGATGATTTTGGACTTAGGCGTGCGTCCAGAATTGGATTTGGAGGTCCGTAGGGTGATTTGAGGTATTTTGGCAAAAATTAGAATTTCGGCGATTTCGGCCGATAGGTGGAATTTTGATATCGGACTCAGAATGGAATTCCGAGAGCGACAGCAGGTCTGGAATGTCATTTTTGACCTATGTGCAAAAGTTGAGGTCATTCGGATAAGTTTAGACGTGTTTCGGCGTCGAATGTGAATTCTTTAAAATTCCTAAGTTCATAGGCTTGAATCCGAGGTAGATTCGGTGTTTTGGGTTTTTTGAAGGTTCTACTATGTTCGGGTAGTGATATATGACTCATGGGAATTGATGGTTGAGGTCTCGAGGGGCTCGGGGGAGTTTCGGATAGGTATGGGTTGTGTTGCACTCGTTTTTGATGTTTCGACGTTGTTTATTAAAGCATAATTGGTACCACATTAAGAAAGTGAGCTCCAATTTATGTTTTGATTGAAGCATTAGATCCGTATTGTAATTACGGAGCTATAGCAAAAAAGAATCGTCGAATTTGGACATCATATGAGAAAGTTATGCTCATTTTAGTGTCGGAGAAGAGAGCTGGTACTGGTGTTTCGCAGGTGCGAAAGTGAGTCCGCACCCGCAGAGACGCAGGTGCGAAAAATGGTCCGCAGGTGCGGAATCTTAATCAGGAAACTCGCAGGTGCGGATATTTTGGTCGCAGGTGCGAAAATCGCTAAGTATAGAAAACCAGACCGCGTCATTTTAGTATTTTGAGCATATCTTGAGTTCTACAGCTCCGATTGAGGTGATTTTCGCGGCGTTCTTCTCGTCTTTTCATCGGGTCAGTATCTAAGTATTATTTTTGAATTTTAGTATGATTACAGAATTTCATTTTTTAAATTAATCCATATTTCGATTGGAGAATTGGGGGTTTCACCACTTTAAACATATTTTGACTTCTAGAACTCGGTTTTGGGCGATTCTTTGAATGTTTTTCACTCAATTCAAATGGGTAAGTGTTCTTCCACTGAAATTTAATGTATTTCATGAATTAGTTCTTATTTGTATCATTTAATTTGTGTTTTTGGTTGAAGAAACTTGGAGTTTTGAAAGAAAAATTCTAAATTTAAAATTCATGATTTGAATGACCAAATGACATCGGATTTGGATAAATTTAGTATGGTTGAACTCGTATTGGAATGGGTAATCGGAATTTGTAAAAAAAATCGTGTTCCGAGGTGCGAGCTCAGGGGTCAATTTTATAATTTTATAAAGATTGAAACTTTATCATTTTAAATAGTTCCTTATATGTTTTATGTGCATTTTGAAGTTGTTTTAGGTGATTTGAGCTGTCCGGAGGTCTTCCCGCCCGAGAAATCTATTGTTGAGTAACCGGTTGTCTTCCTTGAGGTAAGTATCTTGCCTAACCTTGTGTAGGGGAACTACCCCTTAGGATTTGAGTCTTCTATGTTGATTGTAGCCCGAGTACGCGAAGTGACGAGTGCGTACTCGGACTTATTTGCAAATAGGTTGGCCTTTTAGGATTTACTAGGTTCCTGTATTTCCTGCGCATAAAGTGGTAACTGTTATGGTTGAGATCCTGGTTGCCAGTTTCATCTTCTCCTGTTTGAATTGGATTTTCTTGCTTTCGATTTCCCTCTTGCTGATTATTCGATCTTGATTGACTTATCTGAATATCTCCCTTACTTACCGTATACTATAATTTCTTCACAAGCTACCTAATTGATTAGAATTAGTATCATCTAGGTATATAATTGTTACCAGGAATTGGAATATATATAGGATTGGTGTCAAACATGCCCTTCAGTCGTACATGATGATTTACATGATTTGCCTCAAATGTTACTTAGGTATAGTTGACCATCACCCATATTGGCGGTGCTTCCTTGGTGCCTCTTATTATTGATTATTTGCTTAAGCTGAGTTTTTTTCCGTGAAGCAAATTGTTAGGCGAGATTGGTTATAGCTGTTTCCCTTGACAAGAAGATTGGTTCTCTATTTCTTGACTTGAGTATTGTCAATCGTTGTTATATTTGTTAGGTTTTCTCCTCGTTACATTGTTTCATTGATACTTGGTTTTTCCCCTTAAGTGATTTCTGCTTATGAGCGAGTTTTGCCAATATTTTGATTGAATTTCTCGTGTTGAACTTATCGTCGCACCTTGCAGTTTGTCTTTCTGTTTTGTTGTGGTGCTCGTTGTGGCTTGTGCAATGTTTTTGATATGTTCTGGTTGTCTTCTCCCTGTACTGCATCGCATATTTAAATTGGGACTATGGACTGAGATCCGGGAGCTTTCCCCTTGTACTGCATCGCATATTTAAATTGGGACTACAGACTGAGATCCGGGAGCTTTCCCCCTGTACTGCATCGCATATTTAAATTGGAACTACAGACTAAGATCCGGGAGCTTTCCCCCTGTATTGCATCGCATATTTAAATTGGGACTACTGACTGAGATCTGGGAGCTTTCCCCTTGTACTGCATCGCATATTTAAATTGGGTCTACGGACTGAGATCCGGGAGCTTTCCCCTTGTACTGCATCGCATATTTAAATTGGGACTACGAACTGAGATCCGAGAGCTTTCCCCCTGTACTGCATCACATATTTAAATTGGAACTACGAACTGAGATCCGGGAGCTTTCCCCCTGTACTGCATCGCATATTTAAATTGGGACTACGGACTGAGATCCGAGAGCTTTCCCCCTGTACTGCATTGCATGACAAATGTCTGAGTTACGGACTGAGTTCCGTTGGTTTATCATTGAGGATATTTTGATTGAAAAGTATACATATATACACATATACATATATTGAAATGTATAGTTGAAAGGCAATTATCTCCGAGAAAAGTTATGTCCGAAAGACTTCTATTTTCAAAGTATATTTGAAAGGTATTTGTCTTGCAGGAAAAATGATATTTGAAAAGGCAGTATTTGGGAAAGTATATTTGAACAAATGATATTTGAAAAAGCAGTATTTGGGAAAGTATATTTGAACAAATGATATTTGAATGAGCAGTATTTAGGAAAGTATATTTGAACAAATGATATTTGAAGGAGCAGTACTTGGGAAAGTATATTTTAATACAACGTATTTTAAGGGAACTATGTTCTAACGATTTATTTTCATAAAGATATATACATATACATTCAGAAAAAGTATGTTTCAAAGAAGATTTCCTATATCTTGAAAAGATTATATTTTCAAAAGCTTTCGTTATAAACTCACGTTTTAAAGATTTTTACTCGAGGGTTTGACCGGTTTTTATTGAGCTTATTTTCTAAGGCGTGATGTGAGTGGATTGATGCAGTGCTAAGTTTTGAGTGATTTATGGTATTGTGATTTCTGACTTTGGCTTGCGTGTTATCCTTTCCTTCTTGCGTACTTCCGCTATGCTGTTCCGTTGCTTTAACTACTGCACTTCCTTCTACTTTATATTTTCCCGCCGTTAATTATATTCGAAGATTTTTGATAAATATTTTGTTTCGGTCATTACTACTTATGTCTTTTACTCATTAGACCAGTGGGTGTCTGGACTAGTCCCTGTCACTACTTCACCTAGGTTAGTCTTGATACTTACTGGGCACCGTTGTGGTGTGCTCATACTACTCTTCTGTGCATTTTTGATTTTGCACAAATGCAGGTATTGACTGTTGATAGTTGTGTGGAGCTTTGCTGAGGAGACTCGAGGTAAACCTGATGCTGCGTTTGCAGGCTTCGGAGTCACCTTCCTATTTATTTCAACTATACTTATTATTTTTGGACAATTGTATTTAGAATTGTAGAAAGAGTTCTTAGAGCTTATGACTTGTATTTACCGGGTTTTGGGAAATTTGTTAACTCTGTCAAGATTTCCATGTTGAGACTGCTATGTTTTCTTTTGTTATTTTTGATGCTCAGTAAAATATTAGGCTTACCTAGTCCCTAAGACTAGGTGCCATCACGGTACCCAACGGAGGGAAATTTGGGTCGTGACAAGTTGGTATCAGAGCTCTAGGTTCATAGGTGATACGAGTCATAAGCAAGTTTAGTAGAGTCTTGCGTATCGGTACGGAGACGTATGTACTTATCTTCGAGAAGCTACGGAACTATTAGGACAATTTCACTTCCTTCATTCCTATCGTGCGAATTCATTCGACCTTAAAGTTTGAAATTATCGTTCCACTCTCCCACCGATGGTGAGGACACGAGCTGCGGTTCTTGATGATGTTACCCTGAAGAAAAGTCACAAGGATCAGAGACCGGGGTTATGGCTTTGAGTATAATTGGTATATCCACTCAAGCGGGATTGATCCTAGTGCACCAGCTACTTCACATATCTGAGAGGAGTTTGGACTCCCACCGTCTACACTCCATAGCAGCAAGACCATGTGGGTCAGGTTCCAGTTGTCATGGCAGCACAACATGTGGTTTTGTTCAGCCCGTGGTTAGAGCAACATCATCGGAAGAAGAACACCGTGGGAATTTAAAGGTACAGGAAGTACTACCCTCCTATCTTTCAGTGGATTGGCGACAGATGATGCCAGGGTCTCTGGAAGAGTGTCACTATATTCTTCGTACTTTGAGTATTGTGGAGACGAGCAGGATTGCTTTTGTCATGTCTCAGGTTCAGAGTAGTGGGTTGTCAGTGGTGGCGGGCACATGAGTTGGGTAGCCCAGCCAAGTCAGTTTCCCTTGCATGGATGCAAGTTTCACAGATGTTTTAAGGGAGTTGCACTCCAGTCACCCCGAGATGCATGGCGCGGAGTTTGAGCAATTGCGTCAGAGCACTATGTCAGTATTAGAGTACATTGTCGGACTCAGTGAGTTGGCTAGATATGTACCTCGCTTGGTTGGTTCAGTTAGAAGGCACATAGGCCGGAGAGATCTAATGGTCCTTATTATGGAGGCAGGGTACGACACGGTAGAGGTTTTGTGGGTCAACCAGTTCAGTTTGCATTACCAGCTTCACATGAGAGTTCTCAAATATTCCTGGGTCTCAGAGGACCCGTATTGTGTGGTTTCTACAGCCACGTCAGAAAGGAGATTGGTTTCTATGTGGAGATGAGCCACTATATGAGAGATTGTTCCAGGGCTCAGATAAAGGTGGTATAGCAGGGTATTTGGGTGAGTAGAGGGCGCCCAAGAGGTCGATGTGTTTCATATAGCAGGCTATAGACCGTTGTGCCAGGTATCCTTACTCATGTTTGGTTTGATGTGCTTCAGAGGGGAACCAATCGTATTCCATTATAGTTACGCTAGTCGGGATGAGTTCCCTTATTCGTTGTTTTATTTATGAGTGAGTTTCATGTTTTGCACCCCATTTTGTGTTTGCTCCTGTTGGGAAGTTCTATGAGTAGTAGTTGTGTCTACCATTGTTTTTGTTCATCTTTGCTAGTGGTTAAACTAGAGGCGAGTCCTTATTATTCATTATGGTGAGCTTTATATGATTTTTCCTGATTACTTTGTTTACTGGTTGTGATTGGATACACCATTGAGATGTGAGCTCAGTTAGTATTATGACTCCTATCAGCTGAGATGAGTTAAGGGAGAGATTTCAATTGGCATGATATGTTTTCAATATGTGATTTAGAGTTGAGGCCGAGGTCTTCGTGATATTTGTGATTCGATATATTTAGACCGGGATGAGTACCGCGGTGGAAATTCTTACTAGGATGGAATCCTTGTGAATTGTTCATATGATTTGCTTCTCCCTTATTATATTGCTTTTGGTAAGTCAATGTTGATAGAGAGTTATGCCCATGGGCTTGTTTGATAGTCCTTTATATGTCTCTCTTTTTCATATTCATTCATTTTCGCTATGTGATTCTTTAGTTTTGGTTTGCGGTATGTGTGCCAGGTAGTGCTAGCTATGGCTTGGTGATTTGGGTGCCTAATAATGAGGTCTTCGTGTCTATTGCTTCCTTATCAATATTATGGGGTTGGAGCGGAGTTCTTCCATACGTGGGGCTGTTGCCAAGGTTGAGTTGATTTCAGGCAGTTATGGTGCTCAGAAGTGCTATTCGAACCTATTTGCGATGAGCTATATTGCGTGGTCGTGCCTTATAGGTATAATGATGAGTTAATGCGGCTGGTTAAGGCTAATGCCGGATATGGATTCAAGATCGGACCTTTTGGAAATGAGTATAGGGTGAGGTATGAGGCTTATCAGTGGTGATAAGGAGGTTAAATTGCAGTTGTGATGGTGTCGTCAGGCTTACATAGGTTGGGGTCACGTGGGATCACCTGCGGGTGTGTGTTGGAAGTTTGCAATCAGTGATTTGATGAATTCAAGGTTGATCTTGGCACGTTCGAGGACGAGCGTTTGTTTTAAGAAAGGGAGAATGTAACGACCCGACCGGTTGTTTTGAGAGTTTAAGCTCAGTTCGGTGGTATAAGACCGTAATCATCTCCTCATTATGTATATGGACCTGTGTGCGCGGTTAGATTCCATTTTCGGATAATCCGGAGTCGAATTGGGAGAGAATATTCAAATTTTGAAGCTTAAATGAAGAAAGTTGACCGGAGGTTTGACTTTTGAGTAAACGACCTCAGAATGAGTTTTGGTTAATGCCAACAGCTTCGTATGATAATTTTGGACTTAGGCGTGCGTCCGGAATTGGAGGTGGAGTTCCGTAGGGTGATTTGAGGTATTTGGCGAAAATTAGAATTTTGGCAATTTCGGCTGATAGGTGGAATTTTGATATCGGACTCGGAATGGAATTCCGAGAGCGACAGCAGGTCCGGAATGTCATTTGTGACCTTTGTGCAAAAGTTAAGGTCATTCGGATAAGTTTAGACGTGTTTCGACGTCGAATGTGAATTTTTGAAAATTCCTAAGTTCTTAGGCTTAAATCCGAGGTTGATTCAGTGTTTTGGGTTTTCCGAAGGTTCCACTAAGTTCGGGTAGTGATATATGACTCATGGGAATTGTTGGTTGAGGTCCCGAGGGGCTCGGGGGAGTTTCAGATAGGCATGGGTTGTGTTGCACTCGTTTTTGATGTTTCAGCGTTGATTATTCAAGAATAATTAGAACCACATTAAGAAAATAAGCTCCAATTTATGATTTTATTGAAGCATTAGATTCGTATCATAATTACGGAGCTATAGCAAAAAGAATCGTCAAATTTGAACATCGTATGAGGAAGTTATGCTCATTTTAGTGCCGGAGAAGAGAGCTGGTGTTGGTGTTTCGCAGGTGCGAAAGTTAGTTCGCACCCGCGGAGCCGTAGGTGCGAAAAATTGTCCGCAGGTGCAGAATTTACAGCTGGAAACTCGCAGGTGCGGATATTTTGGTTGCAGGTGCGAAAATCGCTGAGTATAGAAAATCAGACCGCGTCATTTTAGTAATTTGAGCATATCGTGAGTTCTACAACTCCGATTGAGGTGATTTTTGCGGCGTTCTTCTCGTCTTTTTATCAGGGTCAGTATCTAAGTATTATTTTTGAATTTTAATATGATTACAGAAGTTCATTTTTTTAATTAATCCATGTTTTGATTGGAGAATTGGGGGTTTCACCATTTTAAACATATTTTGACTTCTAGAACTCGGTTTTGGGCGATTCTTTGAAGGGTTTTCACACAATTCGAATGGGTAAGTGTTATTCCACTGGAATTTAATATATTTCATGAATTATTTCTTATTTGTATCATTTAATTTGTGTTTTCGGTTGAAGAAACTTGGGTTTTTGAAAGAAAATTTCTAAATTTAAAATTCATGATTTGAATGACCAAATCACA
Source organism: Nicotiana undulata (assembly GCA_005239495.1). Classification (NCBI taxonomy): domain Eukaryota; kingdom Viridiplantae; phylum Streptophyta; class Magnoliopsida; order Solanales; family Solanaceae; genus Nicotiana; species Nicotiana undulata. Next base: position 69,290 of record ML289757.1, on the reverse strand, counting down.
TCGGATTTGGATAAATTTAGTATGGGTGAACTCGTAACGGAATGGGTAATCAGAATTTGTAAAAATTGTCGGGTTCTAAGGTGCGAGCCCGGAGGTCGACTTTTGGGTCGATTTTTATAATTTTATAAAGATTGAAACTTTATCGTTTGAAATTGTTCCTTATATGTTTTATGTGCATTTTGAAGTTGTTTTAGTTGATTTGAGCCGTACGGAGGTCTTCCCGCCCGAGAAATCCATTGTCGAGTAACCGGTTGTCGTCCTTGAGGTAAGTATCTTGCCTAACCTTGTGTGGGGGAACTACCCCTTAGGATTTGAGTCTTCTATGTTGATTGTAGCCCGAGTACGCGAGGTGACGAGTGCGTACTCGGACTTATTTGAAAATAGGTTGGCCTTTTAGGATTTACTAGGTTCCTATATTTCATGTGCATAAAGTGGTAACAGTTATGGTTGAGTTCCTGGTTGCCAGTTTCATCTTCTCCTGTTTGAATTGGATTTTCTTGCTTTCGATTTCCCTCTTGCTGATTATTCGATCTTGATTGACTTATCTGAATATCTCCCTTCCTTACCGTATACTATATTTTCTTCACAAGCTGCCTAATTGATTAGAATTAGTATCATCTAGGTATATAATTGTTACCAGGAATTGGAATATATATAGGATTGGTGTCAAGCATGCCCTTGAGTCGTACATGATGATTTACATGATTTGCCTCAAATGTTACTTAAGTATAGTTGACCATCACCCATATTGGCGGTGCTTCCTTGGTGCCTCTTATTATTGATTATTTGCTTAAGCTGAGTTTTTTCCCGTGAAATAAACTGTTAGGCGAGATTGGTTATAGTTGTTTCCCTTGCCAAGATGATTGGTTCTCTGTTTCTTGACTTGAGTATTGCAACTCGTTGCTATATTTGTTAGGTTTTCTCCTCATTACATTGTTTCATTGATACTTGGTTTTTCCCTTTAAGTGATTTTTGCTTATGAGCGTGTTTTGCCACTATTTTGATTGAATTTCTCGTGTTGAACTTATCGTCGCACCTTGCATTTTGCCTTTCTGTTTTGTTGTGGTGCTCGTTGTGGCTTGTGCAATGTTTTTGATGTGTTCTGGTTGTCTTCTCTCTGTACTGCATCGCATATTTAAATTGGGACTACGGACTGAGATCCGGGAGCTTTCCCCTTGTACAACATTGCATATTTAAATTGGGACTACGGACTGAGATCCGGGAGCTTTCCCCATGTACTGCATCGCATATTTAAATTGGGACTACGGACTGAGATCCGGGAGCTTTCCCCATGTACTGCATCGCATATTTAAATTGGAACTACGGACTAAGATCCGGGAGCTTTCCTCCTGTATTGCATCGCATATTTAAATTGGGACTACTGACTGAGATCCAGGAGCTTTTCCCCTGTACTGCATCACATATTTAAATTGGGACTACGAACTGAGATCCGAAAGCTTTCCCCTTGTACTGCATCGCATATTTAAATTGGGACTACGAACTGAGATCCGGGAGCTTTCCCCCTGTACTGCATCGCATATTTAAATTGGGACTACGAACTGAGATCCGGGAGCTTTCCCCCTGTACTGCATCGCATATTTATATTGGAACTACAAATTGAGATCTGGGAGCTTTCCACCTGTACTGCATCGCATATTTAAATTGGGACTACAGACTGAGATCCGAGAGCTTTTCCCCTGTACTGCATTGCATGACAAATATCTGAGTTACAGACTGAGTTCCGTTGGTTTATCATTAAGGATATTTTGATTGAAAAGTATACTTATATACACATATACATATATTGAAATGTATAGTTGAAAGGCAATTATCTCCGAGAAAAGTTATGTCCGAAAGACTTCTATTTTCAAAATATATTTGAAAGGTATTTGTCTTGCAGGAAAAATGATATTTGAAAAGGCAGTATTTGGGAACGTATCTTTGAACAAATGATATTTGAAAAAGCAGTATTTGGGAAAGTATATTTGAACAAATGATATTTGAATGAGCAATATTTAGGAAAGTATATTTGAACAAATGATATTTGAAGGAGCAGTACTTGGGAAAGTATATTTTAATACAACGTATTTTAAGGGAACTATGTTCTAACAATTTCTTTTCATAAAGATATATACATATACATTCAGAAAAAGTATGTTTCAAAGAAGATTTCCTATATCTTGAAAAGAATATATTTTCAAAAGCTTTCGTTATAAACTCACGTTTTAAAGATTTTTACTCGAGGGTTTGACCGATTTTTATTGAGCTTATTTTCTAAGGCGTGATGTGAGTGGATTGATGCAGTGCTAAGTTTTGAGTGATATATGGTATTGTGATTTCCGTCTTTGGCTTGCGTGCTGTCCTTTCCTTCTTGCATATTTCCGTTATGCTGTTCTGTTGCTTTAACTACTGCACTTCCTTCCGCTTTATATTTTCCCGTCGTTAATTATATTCGAAGATATTTGATAAATATTTTGTTTCGGTCATTACTACTTATGTCTTTTACTCATTAGACCAGTGGGTGTCTAGACTAGTCCTTGTCACTACTTCACCTAGGTTAGTCTTGATACTTACTGGGCACCGTTGTGGTGTACTCATACTACTCTTCTGTGCATTTTTTATTTTGCACAGATGCATGTATTGACTGTTGCTAGTTGTGTGGAGCTTTGCTGAGGAGACTCGAGGTAAACCTGATGCTGCGTTCGCAGGCTTCGGAGTCACCTTCCTATTTATTTCAACTCTACTTATTATTTCTGGACAATTGTATTTAGAATTGTAGAAAGACTTCGTAGAGCTTATGACTTGTATTTACCGGGTTTTGCGAAATTTGTTAACTCTGTCAAGATTTCCATATCGAGACTGCTATGTTTTCTTTTATTATTATTGATGCTCTGTAAAATATTAAGCTTACCTAGTCCCTAAGACTAGGTTCCATGACGGTACCCAACGGAGGGAAATTTGGGTCGTGAAAACATGTGATAGCATAACACATGGAATGCAGAAGATAAACTAAACATGTTGATATGCTTGAAGTCTGGATGATATAAATCAAAGTGCGGAAATACTAATACAATTCTGAAACATATTTATAGCCGACATGGCTTAATATGAAAAGGCTGCGACTGTGTCTAACTGTTACTCTAGTCTATGAAACCTCTAATAAAGTACTGAAAAACACTAACTGCCTAAGAATACCGAAAGCGGCCGAACGCGGTAGATAGGCACTATTCTGTAAGTCGGGTATAACTCTTTGCACAGATCTCTGTTTGGGCCCACAATATATAGTTGGAAAGCTATTTCAACAGCCAACAACTTTCGCGCTTTGAGTTTTCTTAAATGACTTACACAGTTTCACCAGAACCTACTGGAAGACGGACCTTCTGCAAACTTAGTAGATTTTGTCGAATGTTATGCACCTCACTCTCCATCTTGATTTTGAAACAACTATTTTCACCCATAATCATCCCGGTAGGACTTCATATGTCTAAAATATAACCTTACTACTCTTTTGACACATTCATATCTAAGCCAAATTTATGGGGTGTTACACAATGACTTCTGGGCTACAACTTGACTATAGATTTCCTAAGGGTTTTGATAATTTGGAGTTCTACCGGTCGAATTTAGTTTTGAGACTTGATCCTTGGCTCGCTAGTCTATTGTCCATCATTAGCGATGTAACCTGGTTTGTTGCTCAGAGGAAGTTCCACATTGTAGTGTTTGAACCTGTAAAAGGAAGATACACGCATACCCATGTATCATAATGCAAAAGTATTAGGTTATAATGTAAATATACAAGAATGACAATGCTTAGCTACCGTCTAGCCTTTATTTGGGATCTCTGGGCGATGGAATGTTTGAATCTGAAGCCTCCGAGTTCTGGATCATTATTTAGGATTCCGGGAACGAGATTTTTGAACTTTGAAGTCTCCTAGTTGTAGAGCATTTATTTGTATCTCAGGGATGGGATGTTTAACTTTGAAGCCTCCTAGTAATTATTTGGGATCCCAGGGACGGAATTTTTGCACTTAGAAGCCTCATAGCTTTGGAGTACTTATTTGAAATGCCACATAGGGGATGTTTGAACTTTCAAGCCTCCTATATGTGGAGTGTTTATTTGGAATCTCGGGGATTGGATGTTTGAACTTTGAAGGTTAGCCGGGCTATGCACCGTTCCGAAGTTGTCAGAGCATTTGACTATGATTTTCCATTTGATTTTGAACTCTTAATTTGAATCTACACAATATGGGAATATTCGACTTTGAATTTGAATCTATGTGCGAGGAGAGTATTTTAATTTAAACCAAGAAATAATGTAAAACGCATGTAAGCTCCAAAAATAAAATTTTAAGTCATTTAAGATAAAACAAGAAATAAAAGGGGCATGCCTAAGAGGTATTCTTGACTGCAGAACTATACAATAGGCTACGATTGGCGAAACACACGGTGTGATCTGTAGAAGGTACTCCTATTGGGAGAGAGGACGGTGAAAATTGTACAAGGTAGAATAGACGGTGTTACCTAGTTGCATTGGAGGTTTGGATCAGGGATACCTACAAAACTTTAGAGTCAGTTTTTGGCTATACGAGACTGAAGCGAATTTAAATAATAGAAGGGAGTTGAAAATTCATGTGGTTGTAGTGGATATAGCATCGATTCTAATTTAATTTGGCGCTCTTCGATTCCTGTCAGTCTTGTGCTCAAAGAAAATATTTTAGTAGGGGAGGGGTGTTGACTTTTGTCGATCATAAACTTTACCTTGCCCTAACTCCGGCGAATTATTCCATGAGGTTTCGCAAGTGGAAAAGTAGTAGTTTAGAAAGATTATTCTAAAAAATAATTTATGTTTACGGTAAACGCCATCCTTCCGGATTATGACATGTTTTGAAGCTTCCCTTGATGCGAGTATCATTTTTGGATGGCTCTGCTTTGCAGATGATGCTTTGCTGGATATGCCCCTGATGAAAGAGTTTCCTTGCCGTTGCGATCCTTTCCTTATCTAGGAAATGCATTGCGAAAAGGTTTCTTAGGGTGATGAACCTTTTCAAGTTTCCTACGTATCCAAGGGAATCAAGTATAAGCATAGTTCGAGGGTATAACTAAATGAAACATTAACATGACTGAGCCTGACTCAGGCAACCTACGTATCCAAACAGAATCAGGTCAAAACATAGTTCAATTATAATAAATGCAAAAAGTGAGGAGATGGAATTGGAAATGATATGATGAGTCTGACTCAAACAGCCTACATATCCAAATAGAATCAAGTCAAAATGTGGTTCGTGTAACATCGCGTACATTCGGACTAGGTGTGGATATGGTAAATGTGTATTAATCTGATATTATAGGCATATGAAGTCCTAGCGAGATGAGTATGGGTGAAAATAATTGTTTTAGAATCAAGATGGAGAATGAGGTGCATACGATTCATCAAAATCTACTAAGTTACAAAAGGTCCATCTTCCAGAAAGATTTAGGGAAAATGTGTAAGGAATTTTGGGAAAACACAAAACAAGAAAGTTGTAGGCCTTTGAAATAGCTTTACAATGATATATTGTGTAGCCCAAATAGATCTCTATACAAAACGTTAGGTGCATTTTACAGAATAGTGCGCAATATCCGCGCCCAAGTGCGCGGCCGCGAACATGCGACAGTGTTCCTGCCATTTTCCGCGGTCAGGCCTACAGGTGCACGAGGGCGCACTTGGGGAGTCAATTTTAAAGCCCTATTTCGTCCCCCACAGCCCCAAAACATAAAACTGTGCTCTAGAAAGGGGAGCTCTAAAAAACCTAACTCTTTAAGGGTCCCTCCACCATCCAAGGTAAGTTGTAATGGTGATTCTAAGTTTATTTCAATTCGCCAACACCTTATTAACATGGGTAAACCCTCCAAATCATTAGATATTGGATTGAGGCATCATTGTTGAGAGAAGGAACCCTAGAACTTGAATTCAAGGGGATTGAACTTCAAAAAGGTAATGTCTTCACCCTCTAATTGATTATAGCATTGTTTTAATGATTATAGACCCTAGTTCATGAGATAAGAGTTGATGGTTTTGATAGAAAAGCTTGAACAGTTATAGGTTTGGGTAATTGATTGTTGATTATTGGTTGATGGTGTTGTTTACCATATGGGTGATAAAGAATGATGTTTATTACAACCATTTGGGACTTTAGAATTTATCTAGGAGCAAGAGAACGGGCTATTGGGTGTAGAGACACTGTTAATAAGGACTATGAAGCTTTATTCTCACCAAGTGTTTGATAAAATGCTTAAGTTACCAAAACTTGAGTAGCATAGCTAATATGAAATCCCTTTGATTTGTATTGCTATAAATTATAGTTGAAAAGGTTCACAAACTTTTTTTATTACGCTCAAGAGCAGGAACTTAAGGTATGTGAGGCTAACTCTCTACGTTTGGGAATGTTAATGATTCTCCCTACACTATGTTTCTTTTACCACGTTACTAATTGCCTCAGAAATATAGTTTAGCCTATTTCCTTGAATAGTTGTAGAACTTCTATTCTCTAGCTTCATAACTTGTTAATGACTTTCATTCTGAACGTTGTGAGCTCAGTTCGTATTCAACATAGACTTGGGTTTGATGTCCCCGAGTCTCAGTATAGCTTACTCAGCATTTCATAAATAGTTGAAGTTTCAGTGTTCATAATCAGTTCAAGAATACATGTCTCAGTCTAGTCCTATTTAGTATTCCAGTATTATGTAACTCAGTGTGATTCAGCATTTCAATATCATGTATTGCAGTATGATTCTCAGTTCCTGATTTTAAATTCCTGAATGTTGATGTAACGACCCGACCGGTCATTTTACGTTATCGGACCCCGTTCCCCTGTCTAAGCCTTCCCATAGCGGCTTCATGTGATTTTTGACTTGCGGGGACTGGTGGTTCAGGATTTGGAAGTGTTTTGAGCAATATAGGAACACTTGGTTCCTTAAGGTTGGCCTATTTGGCCAAGTTTGACTTCGGTCAACATTTTGAGCAAATGACCTCAGAATCGAGTTCCGATAGTGTTAGTAGCTTCATATAATGATTTCAGACTTGAGCGTATGTTCGGAATAAATTTTTGATAACCCGGGAGCGTTTCAGCGCCCGATAGGGAAATAAGGATTTCCTTAAATTTGGAATTTGGTTTGGAACGTGATTTTATGATATCAAGGTCCGAATGAAATTTCGAGACCAGGAATAGTTCTGTTATGTCATTTATGACTTTTCTGCAAAATTTGAAGTCATTCTGAGTAGTATAGGCTGGTTCGGCGCATTAAAATGAATTCTAGAACTCTAAGTTCAAAGTGTTGATTCAATTTGGTTTTGGGGTCAAATTCTGAGTTTCGTTGTTTTTTCTTCACGTTCCGGAAGTTCGAGCGATTCCGTATCATGAATACAGACTTACTGGTGCCTTTGGATGGGGTCCCGAGAGGCTCGGGTGAGTTTTGGACCCCCAGGAGCTTAATTCAAACACCAGAATTTTCTGTATCTGGTTTCCTTCTTCGCGTTCGCGGGAGGGTGGCCGCGTTCGCGAAGAAGGAATTGGGCAGGGGCTACAGATTCTCTATGCGTTCGCGTTCCCCATCCCGCGTTTGCGATGGGTTGGGCCCCCTGGCCTCTGCGTTCGCACCCGTCCAGCCGCGTTCGCGAAGGTTTAGCCCAGCTAGCCTCCGCGTTTGCGGGCCCTCTGTCGCGTTCGCATAGGGTCCAACCAATTGGGCCGGCCCAGCTGCCGTTTGTCTTCGCGTTCGCGACCCCTCCCTCGCGTTCGTGTAGAAGGCCCTGTGGGCTTGGCCAATTTTAAGTCTTGCGAACGCACTGCCCAGGGTGCGTTCGTATAGGGTAAATCCCTGGGCAGTGTATTTTTATAGCAAGTTTAGTTCATTTTCCTCCATTTCCATCTTCTTCCTTGAGTTAATTGAGAGCTTCCCAGAGGAACATTTAAGCTAGAACTTGAGGTAAGTAAATTTCTTATTAACACCGAGTTTAAACATCAATTTCTATTTAAATCCTCTACTAATTTATCAAAATCATGAATTTGGGTAGGAATTTTAGGGCTTTCGAGGGATTTGCAAATTGTCCGTTTAAGGCCATGAATTTAAGTAGAAATCACGTATTAATGATCCTTAGGCTATGAGATAGTGATTCCTTCGAGAATTTTTAGAATTCGAGCGTGTGGGCCCGTGGTTGAAATTTAGAAATTCTTCAAGAATGTGAATTTTGGGATAAATGAGATAATCCCTTTTCTTTGAAGATGAAATTATGTAATTATACTATATTTGGCTAGTTGCGAGCCTTCGAGAGTAGAGTTCGGAGTTCCGGGCGCATCATTGATCCGAGGGGTAGATTCGACACGAGGTGAGTCTCATTTCTAACCTTGTAAGAGGGAATTGTCCCCATAGGTGATGTATATGCTATGTGTAATTTGTTTGGGGGCTACGTATGCACCAAGTGACGAGAGTCCGTACGTAGCGGCTATCATTATTATGTCCAGGTAGTTAGGCCCACATCATACCCTATATGTTTTCTTGTAATGCCTTGCCTTATATGCTTTCCTTGAAATGCCTTATATGCTTCCTTGTGACGCCATATGTACTATGAGATCATGTTATGTATAGTATTGTTTCTGAGGCTTTATGGAAATTGTTGAATTGAAAGGAATTGGTTATGGAAAGTAAGTTTTATAAGTTATTGTGTGTGTATGTGACTGCTTCGCAAAGTACATTCTGCGAGCGATGTGTGATTTCCCCCACTCTCATGGGAGCGGACCGTACGCCACGGCGATTGAAAGGTGCACTTTTGGGACGGGCCGATCGATCCTCGGCAGTGCACAGAGATGATATAATTGAGAATGCACTTTTGGTACGGGCCGTTCGATCCTCGGCAGTGCATGGACGAAGTTGTACTATGTTATGATATGGTTACATTGAAAGACGCACTTATGGTTCGGGCCGTTCGATCCTCGATAGTGCGCAGACATGACTATGGTAAGCATGCACTTTTGGGATGGGTCGTTCGATCCTCGGCAGTGCATAGATATTTTTCCTTATGGCCGGTTGTCTTATTCCTGTGTGCGCATGAGTATTTGGCATTGTTTCATAGATATTGACTTATATTAGATATTTGGGGTAAAGAAAGTGGCCATTATTATTGTTCCATGATTTTTCTTGGATTTCTGTGCTTTATAGATAAATTGCTACTCACTCTCTTACATGTCTACTGCTTTTAGTTTATCATTGTTATATCATATTGTTTGTTTCACGACCCGAAATCCCACCATTCAGGCCGTGACTGTGTCTAACGTTGAACCCGCTAGACAAGCCAACGTGTACAGTTAATCTAACTTTTTCAGCCCAATTCAACAGTAGTAAAGAAAATGCCTTTAAAAATCTTAACAGGAATAACGAAATACTTCAGAATTTAACAGCGGAAATGTAACAGAAATTCGAAAATGCAAAGTGAAATAGTAAGATACATAACGTCGCATAAGCCCAAAACCGGGGTATCACAACTCACGAACTATATAAACAAAGTGCTAAATACATAGTCTGAAAAGAAATACAACATTGTCTTGAAACTGGGGGAAAAGATAAGATAATAAGAAATCCAAAGATAGAAGAGACACCAAGGCCCACGAACGCCAGCGGGTATACCTTGAAGCTCTGGGTGGACTGAAGGTGACTCCCTCAATGCGGTCCACTGGGTCCGGATGCGGGGTCTGCACAACATTAAGAAGTGCAGTGTAGCATCAGTACAACCGATCCCATGTACTGAGTAAGTGCCGAGCCTATCCTCGGCCGAAGTAGTGACGAGGCTAGACTTAGCAACAACGTTAACCTGTCCTATTTTACAACTCAAAGCATGGAAAAACAAGGCAAAAGATAGGAAGACAAGTATGGGATACGGGAGAAGTAAAGGGGAACAAGTGAAATGAAGTAGTTAAATTGACATATAGAAGTAAACAAAGGAGGCAAATTAACACAATAGCTAACGAAACAAGTATAAGTACCAGAAATGTAAATAATGGCACGGCATCACCCTTCGTGCTTTTACTCTCTTCCTCACAATGCAATGTACAATGTAAGGCAATATAAATCATGGCACGACATTAACCTTCGTGCTTATAATCAATGTAAATCATGGCACGACATTAACCTTCGTGCTTATAATCAATGTGAATCATGGCACGACATCACCCTTCGTGCTTTACACTCTTCCTCACTATGCAATGTAATCAAATATCATGGCACGGCATCACCCTTCGCGCTTTTACACTCTTCCTCACCAAACAATGACAAATATAATGGCAAGGAGTACAACATAGTGGAAATACATTTAAATATCACCCGACAAGGGGAAAACATCAATCAATATCACAATAATTGCCCGGCAAGGGTCTCAGCTACAACCAATCAATTCAAATACATCTTTAACAGTTGGATTTTCAATCAAACCAACACATCATAGGTTCATCAACCATGATTTCCAACAATAACGGCTTCCAAGTAGAGACAAGTTCATAATATAACGAACATGGAAGTAATAACAAGATTTTTATCAAAATTAGACTCACGGGCATGCTTGACTCACAATGCATAGGTACTCGTCACCTTACCTATGCATTGAACATGATAAACATTTAGCACATAGCATACAATACATATTCCCTCACCAAAGTTAGGCAAGACACTTACCTGGGGTCCAAAATATAGCAATCAACCCTCTAACACCACCTTTCCTTTTGAATTCAACTCCGGAACAACAATATCTGCATAATTAACTTAAGTATATCAATAATAACTCAATAACACAATCCCATAGCCTAAATACACATTTCCTGTCATTCTTCCAAAATTTCCAAAATTCAGCCCCGGGCCCACTTGGTCCAAACACGAGGCTCGGACCAAAACCCGATCACCCATACCCACACAAGTTAGAATATGTAATTTGTTTTGAAATCCGACCCTAAATTGGGGTTGAATTACCCAAAATTCCCAAAAACCTAACTCTACCCAAAACCCCTAATTTTCTATTTGATTTTAGGAATTTAGGCCTAGATTCTAGTGGTTATGTAAGAAAAATGGAAGAAATCGATGTTAGAAACACTTACCCAAGAGACTATGGAGGAAGAATTGTCTTGGGGGTCTTCAATGGAGGTTGGAGGAAGGAGAAAGTGATGAAAATATAAAAATCCCGTGTAATATTATGTTTTTGGGTATTAAAAATAGTTGGGAAGAATTACTCTATGCGTTCGCAAAACACGAGGTGCGATCGCATATAGGCAGGTTCACTTAAGCTCTGCGACCGCAGAGGCCCTTGTGCGATTACACAGGGCAATTCTACCCAGCCCCAGGCCCCGATTCTAACCTCTGTGCGTTCGCAGCATACCACATGTGTTCGCACAGTACTGATCCTAGACCCTCCGCGATCGCGCCTATTGAGGTGCGTTCGCACTGAACATTTTGACCCTTGACCCCAGACCCACAATTACTCTGTGCGATCACATGGACTCTAGTGAAATCGCACTGAAGGAAACATCAGACACTAGAAACCAGTCTAAAACACCAGATTTTTACAGTTTAACTCACCCCGTTAGCTACCCGAAACTCACTCGAGCCCTCGGGTCTCAAAACCAAAAACACACACGACTCCCAAAATATCCTACGGACTTATTCAAGCATTTAAATCACCAAGATATCATCAAAAACAAGGAATTAAACCTCAAAACTCTTAGAATTTTCTTAAAACTTCATAAAGCTTAATTTTTCGAATTTTAATCTGAAACACGTCATTTCAAGTCCGTTTTACACCAAACTTCACAGATAAGTCACATAACACATATTAAACCTGTCCCGGGCTCCGAAACCATAATACGGTCCCGGTAACACAGTTTTCACATCAAAGCTCAGTTTCAAAAACCTTTATTATTTTCAGAAAAAAAAATTCTTTAAAAATTCATTTCACAGGCTTAGGATCTCGGAATTCAATTCCGGGCATACGCCCAAGTCCCATATTTTCCTACGGACCCTCCAGGACCGTCACATCACTGGTTCGGGTCTGTTTACAAAAAATGTTGACCAAAGTCAACTTTATTCATTTAATTATTATAAAAAAATTCCATTTTTATCAAATTTTCCGGCTACACGCTCGGGCTGCGCACACATATCGAGGTGAGATTAATGAAGGCTTTCGGATCCTCGAAACACATATTCAGCTGAATTTACTTAGGATGACCTTTTGGGTCATCACAATCTCCACCTCTAAAACAAACGTTCGTCCTCGAACGGACGTAGAAAAGTACCTGAGTCTTAGAAAAGATGGGGATAACGACTCCTCATATCGGACTCGGACTCCCAAGTAACTGCCTCGGCAGACTGACCCCTCCACTGAACACGAACCGAAGGATAACTCTTCGATCTCAACTGGCAAACCTGCCTATCTAATATAGCTACCGGCTCCTACTTATAAGTCAGATGCTTGTCCAACTTGACACCGCTGAAGTCAAGAACATGAGATGGATCTGCAATATACCTCCGGAGCATAAAAACATGAAACACTGGATGCACAGCTGATAAATGCGGTGGCAAGGCAAGTCTGTAGGCCACCTCTCCTACCTTGTCCAAAATCTCAAATGGATTAATATACCTAGGGCTCAACTTGCCCTTCTTTCCGAATCTCATCACGCCCTTCATAGGCGACACTTGAAGGAACACCTGGTCTCCTACCATGAAAGCCAAATCTCGAACTCTACGATCCGCATAACTCTTTTTCCTGGACTGAGCTGTACGAAGTCTATCCTGAATAATTTTCACCTTGTCCAAGGCATCCTGCACTGACTTAGAACCCAATAACCTAGCCTCTCCGGGCTCAAACCATCTGACTGGAGACCGACATCGCCTACCATACAACGCCTCATACGGAGCCATCTAAATGCTCGACTGGTAATTGTTGTTGTAGGCAAACTCTGGTAAAGGCAAGAACTGATCCCATGAACCACCAAAATCAATAACACAAGCTCGCAGCATATCCTCCAAAATATGAATAGTACGCTCGGACTGTCCGTCCGTCTGAGGATGAAATGTTGTGCTCAACTCAATCTGTGTGCCCAACTCTCGCTGAAATACTCTCAAGAAATGGGAGGTAAACTGACTACCTCGGTCTGATATAATAGATAAGGGCACACCATGCAATCTGACAATCTCCCTCATGTAGATCTTTGCCAACTTCTCCGCTGAATATGAAACTGACACAGGAATGAAATGTGCTGACTTGGTCAGCCTATCCACAACAATCCACACTGCATCAACCATCCTCTGAGTCTGTGGAAGCCCAACTACAAAATCCATCGTGATACGCTCCCACTTCCACTCAGGAAGCTAAATCTGCTGCATCAAGCCACCGGGTCTCTGGTGCTCATACTTAACCTGCTGACAATTCAAGCACCGAGCAACATAAGCCTCAATATCCTTCTTCATTCTACACCACCAATAATGCTGCCGCAAGTCCTGGTACATCTTTGCGGCGCCCGGATGAATGGAATACCGGGAACTATGGGCCTCCTGCAATATCAACTCACGAATGCCATCAATATCGGGTACACAAATACGACCCTGCAATCTCAAAACTCCCTCAGCGTCAACTGTGACCTTCTTGGCACGTCCGTGCCGAACCGCATCTCTAAGAGCACACAAATGACGGTCATCATGCTGCCTGGCCCGAATACGACCATACAATGAAGAACGAGCGACGGTATGGGCCAAAACAATGCCACCTTCAGAAACCTTCAACCTAACAAATCAATTGGCTAACGCCTGAACATCCAAAGCCAAAGGTCGCTCTCCAACTGATAAATAGGCCAAGCTACCCATACTGACTGACTTCCGGCTAAAAGAATCGGCCACCACATTGGCCTTCCCCGGATGATAAATAATGGTCCTATCATAATCATTCAGCAACTCTAACCATCTCCTCTGCCTCATGTTCAACTCCTTCTGTCTGAATAGATACTGCAAGCTCTTACGGTCCATGAACACCTCACATGGCACTCCGTACAGATCTTGCCTCCAAATCTTCAAAGCGTGAACAATAGCTACAAGCTCCAAATCATGGACTGGATAGTTCTTCTCATGAATCTTCAAATGACGAGAAGCATAGGCTATAACTTTCCCATCCTGCATCAACACTACACCAAGCCCAACCTGCAAATCATCACAATACACGGTGTACGAACCTGAACCTGTGGGCAATACCAACATTGGTGCTGTGGTCAATGCTGTCTTGAGCTTATGAAAGCTCGCTTCACACTCCTCAGACCATCTGAACTGAATACTCTTCTGTGTCAACTTGGTCATAGGGGCTGCTATAGATGAAAACCCCTCCACGAACCGGCAATAATAGTCTGCGAGGCCCAAGAAACTCCGAATCTCTGTGGCTGAAGTGGGCCTAGGCCAATCTCTAACTGCTGAAACTTTCTTCGGATCCACCTGAATGTCGTAAGCCAATACAACGTGGCCAAAGAATGCCACAGAACTCAACCAGAACTGACACTTAGAAAACTTGGCATACAACTTCTGATCTCTCAGAGTCTGGAGAACAACTCTAAGGTGCTGCTCATGCTCCTCTCGGCTGTGAGAGTATATCAAAATATCATCAATGAAAACAATAACGAACGAGTCCAAATAAGGCCTGAATACCCGATTCATCAACTCCATAAAAGCAGCGAGGGCATTAGTCAACCCAAACGACATGACCAAAAACTCATAATGCCCATAACGAGTGAGAAAAGTTGTCTTACGGACATCAGAAGCCCTAATCCTCGGCTGATGATAGCCAGACCTCAAGTCTATCTTAGAGAACACCGTAGCACCCTGAAGCTGATCAAATAGGTCATCAATCATCGGTAAAGGATACTTGTTCTTGATAGTAACCATATTCAGCTGCCAGTAGTCAATACACATCCTCATTGAGCCATCTTTCTTCTTCACGAATAATACTGGAGAACCCCAAGGAGAAACACTAGGCCTGATGAAGCTTTTATCCAACAAATCCTGTAATTGTTCCTTTAATTCCTTCAACTCTGGCGGAGCCATACGATACGGGGGAATAGAAATGGGTTGAGTGCCCTCAGCTAACTCAATACAAAAGTCAATATCCCTGTCGGGTGGCATACCCGGCAGGTCAGCAGAGAATACCTCTGGAAACTCACGAACCACGGGCACATACTCTATAGAAGGAACCTCAACACTAGAATCACGAACATAGGCCAAATAGGCCAAACAACCCTTCTCGACCATGCGCCGAGCCTTCATATAAGAAACAAATCTACCAGAAGAATGACTAGGAGTCCCTCTCCACTCTAAACGAGGTACTCATGGCAAGGCTAAGGTCACTTTCTTGGCATGACAATCCAAGATAGCATGATAGGGGGATAGCCAATCCATCCCCAATATAACATTAAAGTCAACCATATAAAGAAGCAAAAGATCAACTTGAGTCTCCAGACCACCAATAACTACTACGCAAGCACGGTAGACTCGATCCACCACTATAGAATCACCCACCGGTGTAGACACATGTACATCAGTACTCAAGGAATCACGGGGCATACTCAAATAAGGGGAAAAATATGAAGACACATAGGAGAATGTAGAACCCAGATCAAATAACACCGAAGCATCTCGGCTGCAAACTGAAACTGTACCTGTAATAACTGCATCAGAAGCCTCAGCATCAGGACGAGCAAGAAAAGCATAACACCAGGGTTGAGCCCCTCCTACCTGTGCATCTCTGGGTCAACCTGCTACGGGCTGACCTCTACCTCTCATGGCCTGCGCTCCACCTCTATGAGCCTGACCACCACCTCTGGCACCTCGACCACCACCCCTAGTTGGCTGAGGGGGTAAGGGTTCACCTTATGCGGGGACGAAGGCACGGGAACCCTGATACTAGGGTCCACTCGAAGCTCAGGGGCAATATCTGGCAATGTGCCCCGGGATACCACAGCTATAACAAGATCTCTGCTGCTGTGGCTGATGACTCGGGAACTGGCCCTAACGACCCCGATAACCACCCTGGTAACTTTGACATGGTTGTGCACTGATAGATGCTAGTGGTGCACTAACATGAGTTGGCGATGCACGGGGAGATACCTGAAGTGTTGACTGAAAAGGTCGGGGTGGATGACCCCTACTAAAAGAATCCCTGCCTCCAGATGAGGCTCCATTGAATCTACCAAAATGACGGGTTCTCTTGTCAGCCCCCTGACCACCTCCCTGTAACAAAATCATCTCAATCATCCTGGCCACATCGGCCGCATCCTGGAACAAACTATCAGTACTCGACTCCCTGGCCATCTGAAGTCATATAGGCTGGGCCAATCCCTAAATGAACCTCCGAACTTCTCCCGATCAGTGGGGAGTATCATCAATGCATGTCTGGCTAGAGCGATGAACCTGGTCTCGTACTGAGTAACAGACATAGATCCCTACTGGAGGCGCTTAAACTGCCTCCTAAGAACCTCACACTGAGTAATGGGAAGGAACTTCCCCAAAAATACTTCTGTGAACTGAGCCCAAGTCAAAGGTACAGACCCAACTGGTCTGGCTAAGCAGTAGTCCCTCCACCAAGTCTTGGCTGCGCCAGATAGTCGAAAAGTAGCGAAGTCAACTCCATTGGACTCCACTATGCCCATGTTTCGAAGAACCTCATGACAGCTGTCCAAGTAATCCTGTGGATCCTTTAACGGTGCACCAGTAAAAGTAGTAGTGAATAACTTGGTGAATCTGTCCAGTCTCCATAGAGCATCTACTGACATAGCTTCACCCTCGGCTGCCGATGCCACAATACCCGGCTGAGCTACTCCAGTTGTCTGAGGTTCTGGAGTCTGAAACTGAGTGGCAACCTTCTCTGGGGTATGAATAATAGGAGTCTGGGTCCCTCTCCCAGCCTGAGAACCAGCTGGTGCAGTAGGAAGAAGACCTGCCTGTGCTGCTCTCCATGATCCCTACCATACGAACAAGAGCGTCCTGAAGCACTGGGGTAGCTGTGAACCCCTCTGGGACCTACGCTAGTCCAACGGGGACTGTCGGAACTGGGACCTCCTCGTCAGACTCAACCTGAGGGTCCTCCACTGGGGCTGCTGCTCTAGGCTGAGCCCGGCCCCGGCCTCGGCCTCTAGCACGACCTCGTCCTTGACCTCAACCCCTCGTAGGAGCTGTAGCAGGAGTGTCGAGCTGCTGAGCAGAACCAAGGGAAGCACGCGTCCTCGCCATCTGCGAGAGAGTAGAATGGAAACTCAATCAGTACTCAGAATTCATATCACACGACAGAGTGGAAGAAATGTAGAGTTATCCTAACTTTGCAGCCTCTGGGGGATAAGTACAGACGTCTCCGTACCGATCCCTCAGACTCTACCAAGGTTGTTCGTGAGTTGTGAGACCTAAGAAACCTAGAGCTCTGATTCCAACTTGTCACGACCCAAAATCCCATAATTCAGGCCATGAATGCGTCTAACATTAAACCCGCTAGACAAGTCAACGTGTACAATTAATCTAACTTTTTCAGCCCTATTCGACAGTAGTAAAGAAAATGCCTTTAAAAATCTTAGTAGGAATAACGAAATATTTCAGAATTTTAACAGCGAAAATGTAACAAAAATTTGAAAGTGCAAAGTGAAATAGTAAGATACATAACGTCGCATAAGCCCAAAACTGGGGTGTCACAACTCACAAACTATCTAAATAGAGTGCGAAATACATAGTCTGAAAGGAAATACATCATTGTCTTGAAATTGGGGGAAAAAATAAGAAAATAAGAAATCCAAAGACAGGAGAGACACTAAGGCCCACGAACACCAGCGGGTATACTTTGAAGCTCTAGGTGGACTGAAGGTGACTCCCTCAATGCGGTCCACTGGGTCCGGATGTGGGGTCTGCACAACATTAAGAAGTGCAGTGTAGCATTAGTACAACCGACCCCATGTATTGAGTAAGTGCCAAGCCTAACCTCGGCCGAAGTAGTGACGAGGCTAGACTTAGCAACAACGTTAACCTGTCCTGTTTTACAACTCAAAGCATGGAAAAACAAGGCAAAAGATAGGCAGACAAGTATGGGATACGGGAGCAGTAAAGGGGAACAAGTGAAATGAAGCAGTTAAATTGACATATAGAAGTAAACAAGGGAGGCAATTTAACACAATAGCTAACGAAACAAGTATAAATACCAGAAATGTAAATAATGGCACGGCATCACCCTTCGTGCTTTTACTCTCTTCCTCACAATGCGATGTATAATGTGAAATAGTATAAATCATGGCACGGCATCACCCTTCGTGCATTTACTCTCTTCCTCACAATGCAGTGTACAATGTAAGGCAATATAAATCATGGAACAACATTAACCTTCATGTTTATAATCAATGTAAATAATGGCACGACATTATCCTTCGTACTTATAATCAATGTGAATCATGGCACGACATCACCCTTCGTGCTTTACACTCTTCCTCACTATGCAATGTAATCAAATATCATGGCACGGCATTACCCTTCGCGCTTTTACACTCTTCCTCACCAAACAATGACAGATATAATGGCAAGGAGTACAACATAGTGGAAATACATTTCAATATCACCCGGCAAGGGGAAACCATCAATCAATATCACAACAATTGCCCGACAAGGGTCTCATCTACAACCAATCAATTCAAATACATCTTTAACAGTTGGATTTTCAATCAAAACCAACACATCATAGGTTCATCAACCAAGATTTCCAACAATAACGGCTTCCAAGTAGAGACAAGTTCATAATATAACGAACATGGAAGTAATAACAAGATATTTATCAAAATTAGAATCACAGGCATGCTTGACTCACAATGCATAGGTACTCGTCAGCTTACCTATGCATTGAACATGATAAACACTTAGCACATAGCATACAATACCTATTCCCTCACCAAAGTTAGGCAAGACATTTACCTCGGGTCCAAAATATATTAATCAACCCTCTACCACCGCCTTTCTTTTTGAATTGAACTCCAAAACAACAATATCTAGGCATAATTAACTTAAGTATATCAATAATAACTCAATAACACAATCCCATAGCCTAAATACACAATTCCTATCATTCTTCCAAAATTTCCAAAATTCGGCCCCGGGCCCACTTGGTCCAAACACGAGGCTCGGACCAAAGCCTGATCACCCATACCCCCACGAGTTAGAATATGTAATTTGTTTTGAAATCCGACCCCAAATTGGGGTTGAATTACCCAAAATTCCCAAAAACCTAACTCTACCCAAAACCCCTAATTTGTTACTTGATTTTAGGAATTTAGGCCTAGATTCTAGTGTTTATGGAATAAAAATGGAAGAAATCGATGTTAGAAACACTTACCCAAGAGGCTATGGAGGAAGAATTAGCTTAGGGGTCTTCAATGGAGGTTGGAAGAAGGAGAAAGTGATGAAAATATGAAAATCTCGTGTAATATTCTGTTTTGGTATTAAAAATAGCTGGGAAGAGTTATTCTATGCGCTCGCGGAACACGAGGTGCGATCGCATAGAGGCAGGTTCACTTAATCTCTGCGATCGCAGAGGCCCTTGTGCGATCGCACAGGGCAATTCTACCCAGCCCCAGGCCCCCATGCTAACCTTTATGCGTTCGCAACATACCACCTGCGTTCGCACAGTACTAATCCTAGACCCTCCGTGATCGCGCCCATGGAGGTGCGTTTGCACTGAATATTTTGACCCCGGACCCCACAATTACTCTGTGCGATCACATGGACTCTAGTGCGATCGCACTGAAGGAAACATCAGACACCAGAAACCAGTCAAAAACACCAGATTTTTACACTTTAACTAACCCCGTTAGCTACCCGAAACTCATCCGAGCCCTCGGGTCTCAAAACCAAAAATACACACGACTCCCAAAATATCCTACGAACTTATTCAAGCATTTAAATCACCAAGATATCATCAAAAACAAGGAATTAAACCTCAAAACTCTTAGAATTTTCTTAAATCTTCATAAAGCTTAATTTTTCAAATTTTGATCCGAAACACGTCATTTCAAATCCGTTTTATACCAAACTTCACAGATAAGTCACATAACACATATTAAACCTGTTCCGGGCTCCGGAACCATAATACGGGCCCGGTAACACGGTTTTCACATCAAAGCTCATTTTCAAAAACCTTTATTATTTTCAGAAAATAATTTTCTTTAAAAATTCATTGCTCGGGCTTGGGAATTCGGAATTCGATTTCGGGCATATGCCCAAGTCCCATATTATCCTACGGACCCTCCGGGACCGTCACATCACTGGTACGGGTTCGTTTACCAAAGTCAACTTTATTCATTTTATTGTTATAAACATTCCATTTTCATCTAATTTTCACAAGAAGCTTCCCGGCTACACGCCCCGGCTGCACACACATATCGAGGTGAGATTAACGCAGGCATTCGGAGCCTCGAAACACAGATTTAGCTAAATTTACTTAGGGTGACCTTTTGGGTCATCACTGTTGGACCTTAGTGAGTGTCAAGTCGACTTTTCGTCACTACTTCTTCGATATTAGACGGGATACTCACTGGGTACATATTTATTTAATATGTACTCATGCTGCACTTTTGTACTTAACTGTCACGACCCAAAACCTATGGGTTGTGATGGCGCCATATACCACTGTCAGGCAAGCCGACCCCTTAATCAGTTGGAACACTTTCCTATTTAACATTTTAGAATCGAAGCCTCTTCTTGCATTTTCATTATTAAATAAATAAAAATACGGCAAGAAACCATCTTAATACATAAATAAAAAAGAAATACTAAGACATCCCCAGAACCCGGTGACACAAGTACATGAGCAATTTCTAAGGATTTATACATTATACAACGCTTGTCCGAAAAACCAATTGGACAAAGGCAATAAATATAAAATGTAAGTACACATAAGGGAGACTCCGGCAGCTGTAGAACGCCTCTGGATGAATGCAGCCCGTATAAGGTACATGTGCGACAAAATGCACAAAAAGTGTAGTATGAGTACATATACATATATGTACCCAGTGAGTATCCCGACTAATCTCGAAGAAGTAGTGACTAGAGGTCGAGTCGATACTCACTAAGGTCCAACAGTGATAATAATAGACAGGATATAAAGAAAACTGTAGGCATGTAAGACAAATAAACATCAAAATGCATCAATATGAGGTATCCAAATAACGGTGGAAATCAAGCAAGTACGTTATCCGCCGTGGCGTACGGCCCGATCCCAAAGTGAAATCACTCTCATCACTCCGTCGTGGCGTACGGCCCGATCCCATAATGAAATCACTCTCATCACTCTATCGTGGCGTACGTCCTGATCCCAAAGTGTAAAACAAGAACAATGGAAACGATTCAAGTATCACTATCCTTTAGATGAAACATTACCAATCACAACAGAAGCACAGAGCATATTTACATCATGATAGGGGAAAACAATGAACATGTTGTGGCCTAACTACCCGGACAAAATAATAATAGCCACCACGTACAGACTCTCATCACTTGGTGCGTACGTTGCCCCCAAACAAGTACACATAGCATTTGAAGTTACCCATGGGGACAATTCCCTCTTACAAGGTTAGAAAGGAGACTCACCTCGCTCCGAAGATTCATCACCGGCTTCCAAGCCTCTACGACGACTAAAATGGATGCGGAACGCTCCCAAACTATCCAAATAACTATAATTCAATGAAAATATACTCAATAGATCATAACCAATTCAAATTACAAAATTTCTCAGCCCGACTCAATGAAATGACCAAAATACCCTCGGGCCCACGTGCCCGGACCTCGAAAATTCTTGAAGAAAATCCCTACACGAATCTTTACTAATTCAATTACACATTTTACTCAATTATTCATGCTCAATTCGTGGCTAAAATCCAAATTTCCAAATTTCTAGGTTTTCTTCAAAATACTAATTTTTCCACTAATTTTCCCTAATTTTCATTTTCTAATCCATGATATAATCTTGTATTTAACTTGGAAATAAGTGGTTTTTAATGAGGAAACAGTAAGCGTTCTACCATATTTTTAATGCAGATCTAAGACCGTAGACTGTGAATCATCCATATTTGATTGATAGTATTCGAGCCCTTAAAATTGAGTCTCAAATACTAGGGGGCTATATTACCCTAAGTCAAGAACCGAAGTCCTAAGTTTGGAAATTTAGAAGGCACTCCTATTTTATATTGAAAGCCAAGTCTTGAATATTAGGATTAATTGTAATGGTCAAATGGTTAAACAAACTGTACCCACGTAGCTCATTCTCATCATGACTGATAGTTTTTGTACCTTCAATTGCTTACACTACATTCAAAATAGTAAAAAGAAATTCGCCTTCTATGTTTCATCAGTTTGCATTCGCACAAGAAATATTATCATTAAGTCACTTACAAAGAATACTGGTTCAAAACTTTCTAGGACCACATGCCACCATTAAATGGGGGGGGCATCAAACCCTGAAGACCCCTAAGAACCCAGAATATTGTGCACAACAATCTAAAGACCCCTAAGCCATCGGTTCACCCCGAATCAGGGACTGTAATCCAATAGTAAGATTGAGAAAAATTAGGCTACTAAATCCCGAAGGCATAGAGCTCATAAGGGAGGGCCCAAACACAAAACGCCACGACCAACTTAAGAAACGAAGCGTTTAGAGCTTTGATCATAACATATAAGCGGCTTAGAGACGTCTAAGTTCATGCATAAAAAGTATGGTCCTTACATATTTTTAATCCATAAAAGATTACTTCAGCCCTGGTCAAGTCAATCGGACTCGAAATACGTCCATGAAAAGAGTCACCTTCAGGAAAGACTAGTTGTGTCTGGTTAAATCGCTAGAATATTTTAGCAAGGACTTATTTCTTATCAAGTCCTACGTAGTCAAAGCAACTCGGAGTTATTATTTAACTTGGGCCTCATTCGGGCTTTGTAATATTGAACAGTTTAGGAAATTTCAAAAATTCTATGCTAATGCATCGATGACGTAGTATCAAGTACGAAACACAAGTTATATATCCTAAGTCTTAAACATAAGGGAGTATAAAAACGTTAAAGGACACACCATATAGCCGAGCGAAACATTATATATTATATATATATATATATTAACCAAAAGGTATTTACAGAGGAACTATAAAACGGCCCCAAAATAAAAAGCATGTAGCTACAAGAAAATACAACAAGAAGCTAAGTCATTTCCTCCCGAGTCCTCATCAAAGCCCAGATCGCTATCTGAACCATCAAGCTGGTACTACGCTCTAGCCTCGACTTTGAGCCTCTTCGCCTCTTTGATATTGGCTGTTAGGTTAACCTCCCAGGCTTGTATCTCCTTGAGAGTCTCTCTACGAGATAGCCACTTCACATATTTAGCGGTCATTACAACATGGGGTTCGGCTACCTCTACCACATTCTAGTACTGGACCAGCATGTCCTGAGCTTCAGAGGCCTCGTTCAAAGCTGTTTCCAATCTGGGTTTCGGCGTCGTGTACTCTTGGCCGAGAGCATCGCATTCGGCAACGATCGAGGAAAGTTGTTCCCGAAGCTCCTCATTCAGCCGAGACCATTTGTCGGCCTTCTCTCTCATCACCTGAAGATGCACTTTGATCGATTCCAGATCCTCTTCGCTAGCATCTTGATCTGAAGCTATGAAATCCATTTGGCCCCTAATCTCGTTGGCTGAAGCTTTGACCTCGTCCATCTCGGACTGTCGATCAGGGTTATTTTCTCGTTGACTTGCGAGGTTGCAGCTTTAGCATTTTTATTTAAACTTTCGATATCAATCTCGAGCACTTTTACCTTTCCAACAAGAAAGACATGGTCCATTTTTGCTTTCGAATACTCCTATTGAGCTTTCTCCAGATCGTCTTGGAGGACAGGGCGGTCGGCCATATCCTTAAGGACTTCATCTTTCTACTCGTAGAAAGCTTTATACATCTCTTTTTACCATACCTGCTCCTTGAGCTCAAATTTGAGGTCGCTCACCTCCACCCGGGACCGATACAAGCATTCATGATGAAGCACTGAGGCTTGAGGTATAAAAAGAAAAAAGAATTGTTAAAATACAGCTAAGTCAAAAAGAACTCTTTAAAGATACGAATAGAAGAAGGTATACCTTGTCTAGCGCTTGTTGAGCCTTGTTGAAGAGGATTAACCCGTATACCTCATTCATCCTTGTTGGAACAAGAAGTTGAATGGTTTTGAAGATTGACAAAGAAGCTCAGAGTTGAACCAGGTCCATTACTGTAGACATAGACACATGCAGAGTAAAGGGCATGTGAGGTGCACAAGCAGGAGATAAGCGAAATCTGTGATCTAAAGAGATATCTCCTGATAGAAAAGGTTACAAATTGATAAGTAGATGGACTCCTTATTCAGTAAGAACAGATTCAAGATAAGGGAGGATTCAGGGAGTTGAGATCAACTAGAACTCTTCCACCAAGGAAGAGTAGCATCTGAATTCTAGTGTATCTCTTTGTCCACTAATCCTATATATTGTTTAGTATTCCTATTGAAAAGGTACGCACAAACGCAGAAGCAAAACAAGAATTGAGAGAAAAATTACCAAAGAAATTTCGCAAGCAGTTCGTGTGAGAGTTGAGCGTGCAACTCTGAAGCTACTTGAACCAGCTAGAAGAACCAGTTCCATCTGTGGTCTTTTAGTTTAGTTTATTTATAGTAGGTGATTTCAAATTTACCTTTCAGCTTTATCTAGAAGCAATTGTAATAGGTACTAAGTGTTCAAGTTAGATTGAACTTGAAGCTTGTCGCAAATAGCTAGAAGCTAGTTTTCCACAAGGGGATTCGAGTTAGTCCTTAGGCTTACAATAGAGTTTATTTTGTAAATGTTGTTTGGCTCATTGATTTAGTGAAGAGTTTGGGATAATCCTACTGGAAAGTAGGTCGTGGTTTTTTCACCTTTTGAGCCAGGTGTTTTCCACGTATAATCATTGTGTTCATTAAATTCTGCATTTATTATTCCGAAAATTGTAGGAGTTGGAACACATAGAATAACCTAGTCGTTCTATAACTACTGCACGCGAAAATTGGACACCACACAAATCACCCCCCCCCCCTCCTCTTATGGGGTATTGACATGTGGAACATCAATTGGTATCAGAGCAGGTTATCCTTGAAGAGGCTAACACCTTTGGAAAAGATCAAAATGAGTGCACCACCTGGGAACTGGGAAGGACAATCAACTGCTAGGCCACCACTCTTGATTGGCCTATATTACTCCTGGTGGAAGAACAGAATGAAGGATCACTTAATTGGGGAAAACTATGAACTATGGGACATAGTCACTGACGGCCCTCTGGCCACCATGAAGAAGGCTGCTGAAGGATTAGAAGTGCCAAAGATAAGAGCTGATTGTAGTGTTGAAGATTTGAGAAAATGGGAAAATAATGCAAAATCCAAGAAGTAGCTTGTGTGTGAACTTGGTCCAGATAAGTACAACAGGATTCAAAGATGCACTACTACCAAGGAAATTCGCTTCACTCTGCAAGTGGCTCATGAAGGGACTGCACAAGTAAAAAGATCCAGAGGTACCTTACTATACTCTCAATATGATAATTTCTCTATGAAGGAAGGAGAAACCATCAAAGCGATGTACACTAGGTTCACTACTCTGACAAATGAACTAAAGTCTCTTGGAAGGATTATTCTTGATGAAGACAAGGCTGAAAAGATTTTGACAAGGCTTTTGCCAATCTCTTGGGAAAGTAAGATCACTGCTATTCAGGAATCCAAGAACATGGCAACCCTCAGGTTGGATGAGCTAATTGGAAATTCCACTGCCTATGAACTTAGAAGGCAGACAATGAAGATGGATGCTCCCAAGAAGGAAAGAAGCCAGGCGTCGATAATCACTGAGGGAGCAGAACTGGCGGAAGATGAGATGGCTATGATCACCAAGGAATTCAGAAACTATCTCATTAAGAAAAAGGGCATCTCAAGAGGTGGAAACTACAACAAGGCAAAGGCTCCAGAAAAACCCACCAACGAGGGATGCTACAAATATGGAAAAACTGATCATCACATCAAGAACTGTCTTCAGTGGGAAGTGGAATGGAAAAGGGAAAGATCTGAAAGAAGGAACTGGAAGAAGGAACTGGTTCATCCCAAGAATACATCAACAAAATCTATGGTTGCTGCTTGGGGAGAAAGCTCAGATGAAGAATTAGATGATGAAGATGGATATTAACAAGCGCTAATGGCTATTCATGAATCAGATGAGGAATCAGAGGTAAGTATATCTCATCTAAAAAATAAGATTAAGTTCCTATCTAAAGAAAAACTCTCTGAACTATTACTTTATTTCATTGATGATTCTAAAGAAATAAATAAAGAGAAGAAACAACTGTCTAAGGAGTGTGTAATGTTAAAAGAAAAGTGTAAAAACCTGGAGCTCAGATTAAGTGAATCTGTGAGTGAAACCACTGCTCTGAAGAACCAGGTTCATCCACTTGAAACAAATGTCCTAGAGTTAAAATCTTAAAATTTAAAACTGAAACTAGGAACCAGTAAAAAGACAGCTGACAACTCTCAACTCATCTTCGAAGAAAACGTAGGCAGACTAAAGGATAAGTTGTATAAGAAAGATGAACTGATAAGAGTGTTGAAGGAGGAACTTGGTAAGGTTAAGCATGAACTGGACAGAACTTGCAAATGGAATAAATCCTCTTTTGACTTAACATGGCTACAAGAAAATAATAGTAGCAACAGAATAGGACTTGGCTTTGGGAGTCAACTGCCTAAATGGTATCCCAAAAGCAAGTACCTCACACTTCCTGAGAACAAAATTTGTAGCCACTTTGGTAAGACTGGCTACTACAAAATTGAATACGATGCAAAAGAGCAGTCCAATCAAAAGAATAAAAAATTTGTTCGAAAGAAAAAGTGTCTACCAAATTGGGCTAAAAGGAACTTAATTCATCCTTTTCTTATCGAAAGGGACCCAAACTAGTTTGGGTTCCTAAGACTAACCCCTGATTTGCTTTTGTAGGTTCAAGTGAAAGGGAGTAGTCAAATATGGTACATGGATAGTGGTTGCTCAAAACACATGACTGGGAACAAGGAGCAGTTCCTTTCACTTGAGAACCTCAAAGGAGGAAATGTCTCCTTTGGAAATAGAAAGAAATGTGAAATCATTGGGGTTGGTAAGGTAGGTAAGGATGACACACGTCCCATTAAGAACGTTTACTTGATAGACGGCTTGAAATATAACATGATCAGTGTGTCTCAAATGTGTGACAGAGGTAACCTGGTTGCATTCACTTCTACAAAATGCTTTGTAATTAATCTTATCACTGACAAGATTGTTCTGCAGGGAAAAATAGTGAATAATATCTATATCATAGACCTGTCCACACTATCAGAAAACGAATTGACATGCTTGAGTGTGCTGGACAGTGATCCCCTCCTTTGGCACAAAAGACTTGGACATGCCAGTTTAAATCAACTTACAAATTAGTCTCCAAGGAATTGGTGATAGGACTCCCTAAAATTAAGTTCAAGGAAGACAAAGTTTGTGAGGCTTGTGCAAAGGGGAAGTAGGTTAGATCTTCTTTCAAAAGCAAGAAAATGATAGGCACCACCAGGACGTTGGAACTGGTCCATATGGATCTATGTGGACCCATGAAAACACTAAGCAGAGGTGGTAAGAAATATGTAATGGTGCTTGTTGATGACTATTCTAGATTTACCTGGACATTGTTCCTAACATCTAAGGATGAAGCATTTGACATGTTTACTTCTTTTGTTAGAAAAATTCAGAAATTGTTAAGAAATCAACTTGCATCAATAAGGTCTAATCATGGCACTGAATTTGAAAATGCAAAATTTGCTGAATTTTGTGATGAACATGGCATAGATCACAACTTTTCTGCCCCCAGAACTCCACAACAAAATTGAGTGGTTGAAAGAAAGAATAGGACACTTGAAGATATGGCTACAACCATGCTTCTTTCTAGTAAACTACCTCATAGCATCTGGGCAGAAGTTATAAATACTGCATGCTGTATCATTAATAAGTGCATGACTAGACCACTTGTAGAGAAGACTCCCTATGAGTTACTTAAAGTAAGAAAGCCCAATATATCCTATCTTAGAGCTTATGGTTGTAAGTACTTTGTGCACAACAATGGCAAGGACTCCCTAGATAAGTTTGATCCCAGAAGTGATGAGGGAGTATTCTTGGGATATTCTTCACATAGTAAGGCATATAAAGTGTACAATAAAAGAACTATGTGTATTGAAGAAAGTGTGCATGCTGTCTTTGATGAAACTAACATTCTCTTTGAGAGACAGGAACAAGAAGATGAAGAAATTGGGCTGGTCAGAAACTCAGACCAAACTTGAGCAACATTGGAAGAAGGAATAGGTGATGGAACAGGTCCATCTACCCCAGGCAACTTGACAGGGGGAACTCAACAGCAAATATCATTGGAACTTGTCCCTGATCATGTTCCACAGCAATGAGGCACTATTGGATCATCAAGTTATGACCAGCTGGTTGTAAGACCACACAGATATCAAAGTTCTCACCCCATTGAGAACATCATAACTGATCTGGAATCAAAACCAAATCCTCTCTAAAAAATCTGTGTGCTTTTGATGCTTTTCTATCCTTGATAGAACCCAAAAATGTTGTTGAAGCCTTGCATGATGCAGACTAGGTAAATGCTATGCAAGAAGAACTCAATCAATTTGAAAGAAGTCAAGTCTGACATCTGGTACCTAGACCATTAGATAGATCAGTGATCAGCACAAAGTGGGTCTTCAGAAACAAACTGGATGAAGATGGAACAGTTACAAGAAATAAGGCAAGACTGGTGGTACAAGGATACAGTCAGGAGGAAGGCATTAACTATTATGAAACCTTTGCTCCTGTGGCGAGATTGGAGGCAATCAGGATCCTCATAGAATTTGCTGACTACATGGAATTCAACCTTCACCAGATAGAAGTTAAAAGTGTCTTCCTGAATGGCTACCTAAAAGAAGAAGTATTTGTCAAGAAACCTCCGGGGTTTGAAAGCAAGGAGAATCCAAATCATGTGTACAAACTTGACAAGGCACTGTATGAAGTCAAGCAAGCACCAAGAGCATGGTATGAAAGGCTATCAAAATTATTGCTTGAGCATGACTATAAGAGAGGTAAAATTGACAGCACCTTATTCTTGAAGGAAAAAAGGTAAAGATCTCTTGGTAGTGCAGATATATGTAGATGACATAATATTTGGGGAAACTTTTGAAAAACTAAGTAAAGAATTTGCTAAACTAATGGGGAGTGAATTTGAAATGAGCATGACGGGTGAGCTTAATTTCTTTTTAGGCTTACAAATTAAACAAAATTCAAATGGAACTATGATCCATCAGCAAACATATGTGAAAGAGTTGCTTAAAGATTTAAAATGAAAGACTCAAAATAAATTAACACCCCTATTGCAACAGCCACAAAACTAGATGTAGATGAACCTGGTTCATCTGTTGATCAAAAGTTGTATAGAGGGATGATTGGGTCATTGTTGTATCTTACTCCCAGTAGACCTGACTTTATTTTCAGCGTAGGGCTTTATGCAAGATTTCAGGCTAATCCAAAGGAATCTCATGTAACTGCAGTTAAGAGAATCTTGAGATATCTAAAAGGAACCATTGACCTCTATCTTTGGTACCCTAAAGGTAGTAATTTTGATCTTGTGGGATATGTTGATGCTGACTATGCAGGCTTCTTGGTAGATAGAAAGAGTACCTCAGGTATGGCACACTTTTTAGGCTCATGTATTGTTTCCTGGTCTACTAAGAAGCAGAATTCAGTAGCGCTATCTATTGATGAGGTTGAGTATGTGGTTGCAACCTCATGTTGTGCTCAGTTATTATGGATTAAACAACAATTGATGGATTTATGTATAGAGGTTGGATGCATACCTATATTCTATGATAACACCAATGCTATTAATATGACAAAAAACCTCGTCCATCATAAAAGAACAAAGCACATAGATTTTAGACACCATTTCTTAAGAGACAACTATGAGAAGGGAATGATCTCTAATGAATTATGTGCTACTGATAACAAATTGCTGATATCTTTACTAAAGTACTAAGTAGAGAGAATTTTGAAAGGAACATGTTAGAGTTAGGGATGATTAAGATCACATAATTGAACCAGTTCAAAACAAAAATGAAAAAAAAAATTTGGCTAGGAATTCTTAAATTTGTGTAAATAATCAGAATAATCATTGCTCAGTTTCATGCTATAAACAACATACTCTCTTGCCATGTGTTAATATGACTCTTTGGTTACTAACGATGTCTTTCTATATTTTGAATATTGAGGCTTAATCAAGAGATTCTAACAAGATGAACCTGGTTCATCGCTGCTGGTTAATCTTACAAACAAGGTATGTGCTCACCACAATACACATATTGAAATATTAATAGTTAATCATGAGCAGGACTCTATCTGTAACAAGATCTTTTCAAAATCTAGTCATTATCCTAAATTTGAACATGTTCCAAAGAGTCCAATCAAATTTAAAAGGCCTAGATTGTAGGGTAGTCATAACTGTCACTTTTCATCTGACACTCCTGAACCGATTAGACTTCCTCTTGACCTAAATTACACCCGTTGTGTATTAATTACCCAAGCCTTTACAAACCCATCATCACTTCTCTAATTCTTCACTCACTTTTCTTCCTAAAATACATAACCGTCAAAACCCTTTCAACCTTCTGCTCAAACACCTTGATCCTAATCTTTCTACTTTCTTCAACAAAAATCATCACCATGGCTGACACACCACCGCCTGCTTCATCCTCCTCCGCCACACCTGAATACAGTAACACACTCGAAGATACTGGTTCCTCGTCATCTCAATCAAACTCTTCCACTGCATCTCAATCACATCCCTACACCCCTCAAAACAATCATGTTCCGTCTTCTCCTATCAACCCTATTGTCCAACAAATCCCTAATCCAAAACCCAGGAGAAGGCGTATCAAAATGCTAGCAAGAAAAATTGTGGCTACTGGCTCTCTAGCTAAGAAATTGAACGCTAAGCTTCAAGCCAGCCAGGCTCAAGAATATGAGAACTCCAATGACTCCTTCAAGTCAGCGACTGAGGGGGAAGCAACTGGTTCATCCGATGCTGAACAGGTATCATCAACTCCTAAAACTGGGTTTGAGCCTGAAACCGTTGTTGTTGAAAATAGGTTTGTTCTGATTGGGTCTGTAGTGGATGTGGAAGGTACTGATAGGCGACAAAGAGGTGGTAAAAATAAAATTGTAAAAGAAAATGAGAGAGGGAGGAGGAAGTACTATGAGGGGAACAGGGGTAGAAGGTACTCCATTGGCATTTTGTGGTACTGCCCCAGTGGTAGTTGAAGAAGGTGCAAAAGACTTAGGGGGAAGTAACTCAGGAGAGGCTGCTCAGGGGTTAGAAAATATTCAACATTTTATTGATGAACCTGGTTCATCCGTTGAGGAAACTTTGGCTAACCTTATGAGAAAGTTAGGGGAGAGTTATAAACCCAAAAAGAAAAGGACACCCGAGACTTAGAAGGATGAAACTCCAGTGGCAATTAACAAGAGAAAAGCCACTCCCTCTGTTGAAACTTCCATTCCTAGAGGAAGAACTACACGAAGTGCAATTAGGAAAAGTGAAGATAAGTTGCATAAGGCTTTGAAGGAGAGTAAGAGAAAGAGAGTTGAAAAAGGGAAGGAAAAAGTGGTTGAGCCTGTGGAGGCTATTGAAGTGGAGGAGATGGACCTGGTCCATCAATATGAACAAATGGCAGATGTTGAGGTTCAGACACCCAAACCCAAGAAAGCCAAGACTTCTTCCAAGAAGTCTACTTCCGTGTCTGCTACACCCTCAACTGTTGCTAAGAGGACTAGGTCTACACAAAAGTCCAAGAAGATTAAGATTGATGAAGAGGAAGATTGGAGTTGTGAAGAAGCATAGGAGACTGGTGGAGAAAAAGACAAGTTGACAAAATTTTGGAAGCGGACAATTCTAAAGGGAGACTATTGAAGGATCTGGAGGAGTCTGGCATGGTCTACTTATTGGACACTTTGAAAGTGCAGAGCTGGAAAGACATGGTCCTTTAGTTAGATGGCAGGCTGGCCAGGAGTGAGATTGTTGAGCTCATGGCTAATGCTGAGGTGAAGGATGGCAGGGTCTCCACTCAGGTAAAGGGGACTAAAATCACATTTGATGCCAAAGAGCTGGGCGAAATTCTTGGGATTCCAGTTGAGGGTTATGATGATTATACAAGGCAGAGGTGGCCCAGCTTGGATGGTCTTCCTTCTGCATTACAGATTACCAGAAGGTTCAGTGATAATGCTGAAAAAGTGGAACCCAGGGTTGTGTACAAAAGCGAGATGAAACCGTAGCACAAGGTGGTATTTGAATTCATCAACAAATGCGTACTGCCCAGGAAAAAGAGAAGGCACATAGCAAACTATATGGATTTAACCCTCATGGAATGTCTGGACAGTGGTAGGCAAATCAGTTGGCCTTATTTCATTATTCAGTTGCTGGACAGGGTGGTAAGCGCCTCCAAGGCTCATGCCATCCCATATGGCTTCATCCTGACGATTGTGCTGGACCACTTCAAAGTGCCCTTGAAGAAGGTAGAAATGGCTATTGTCAAGGACCATTTTGGGAAGAACACGCTTCTGACATGTGACTATATTGTGAATGTTCCTAACAATGAACCTGGTTCATCCAGAAAAATTCCTGTGAACAGCAAGGTCAGGGCGCTCGTACAAGAAGGTGGGGTTAAGGATGCTGAAATTCTTCGATTGAAGATCCGCCTTGCAGAGGTTGAGGCTGAGAGAGATGCTCTCAAAATTGAACTGGCCAAAGAGAATGAGAAGAATGAAGGGATTCTTCAAAATATGATCTCCCTTCTCCAAGCAAAGAACCCAACCTCCACCCCTTCCCAGCCTTAGGTGTCTAGTGCCTGTCTTCACCCCTCTATGACCCAGATTTGGGATTTGTTTTGCTAGATTTTGCTCATGATTATAACTTCTTTTATTTCTTTGTGTGTTTGGTGGATGAACTATGCTTTTATCAATGGATTTTGTTGTTTCTACTCTTAATTATTTTGTCTCACTTTCTTTGATAGTTTGCATTCTTAGTTCACTATTGATGATTAATCCAAGTTGCAATTGCAGTTGCCCCAATGGCCATGAATAATTCTTATATATCTGGTAACTCTAACATTTTGCAACTTTTCGATGATGCCAAAAGGGGGAAGATGTGATATACTTTGAATATGTTATATTTATAACCTAATGAACCTGGTTTTTTATGATAAATGCTTAATACTCTAAAAAGTGTCAATGTTAGATAATGTGGTTACAGGTCTAAGCACAATGTTTGTCATCATCAAAAGGGGGGAATTTATTAGATTAAGAAGATGAATGGTTTTGAAGATTGACAAAGGAACTCAGAGTTGAACCAGGTCCATCACTGGAGACATAGACACATGCAGAGTTAAGGGCACGTGAGGTGCATAAGCAGGAGATAAACGAAATATGTGATCTAAAGAGATATCTCCTAATCAAAAAGGTTGCAAATTGATAAGGAGGTGGACTCCTTATTCAGTAAGAACAAAATCAAGATAAGGGAGGATTCAAGGAGTTGAGATCAAGTAGAACTCTTCCACCAAGGAAGAGTAGCATCCGAATTCTAGTGTATATCTTTGTCCACTAATCCTATATATTGTTCAGTGTTCTTATTGAAGATACGCACAAACGCAGAAGCAAAACAAGAATTGAGAGCAAAATTACCAATGCAATTTTGCAAGCAGTTCGTGTGAGAATTGAGCGTGTGACTCTGAAGCTACTTAACCAGCTAGAAGAACTAGTTACATCTGTGGTCTTTTAGTTTAGTTTATTTGTAGTAGGTGATTTCAAATTGTACCTTTCAGCTTTATCTAGAAGCAATTGTAATAGGTACTGAGTGTTCAAGTTAGAGTTAACTTGAAGCTTGTTGCAAATAGCTAGAGGCTAGTTTGCCAGAAGGGGATTAGAGTTAGTCCTTAGGTTTACAAAAGAGTTTATTTTGTAAATGTTGTTTGGCTCATTGATTTAGTGAAGGGGATTAGAGTTAGTCATGGTTTTTTAACCTTTTGAGCCAGGTGTTTTCCACGTAAAATCGTTGTGTGTCTTTAAATTTTGCATTTATTATTCTGCAAACTGTAGGAATTGGAAAATATAGAAGAACCTGGTCCTTATATTAACTACTGCACGTGAAAATTGGACACCACACAAATCATCACCCCCCCCCCTATTGTGTGGTATTGACGTTTTGAACGTCAATCCTTAGTTGGTCCTCTTCTCTTACCAAGGAACGAAGATATATGGCCACCCTGACTGGCCCGGATAGCTTCCTAGCATCCGGATAGCATCCTAGTTGATCATAGGGAAGAAGGTATACCTTGTCTTACTACTTGATCTTCTTCAAGCCCCCGAGCTAAAGAGACAAGACTTACGAGAATCCCCCTCTTGGGGCACTAACTCAAGGTAAACATCAATCGACTTGTGTGTAACGAACTCCATGTCATTGTCATCCTTGGGATAATCCTTAAGCCGGAAAGGAGCTTTAGAATCTAGGACATGGGCACTGCAAGCTTTCTTGGTGGTCTTTTGGACCCTGACCACGATCTTTTTCTTCTTCTTAGACTCAGTAGGAGCGTCTGAAGATCCAGGGGATCTTTTCTTCTTCTTCTTCTTGGTTTTCTACTCCTTTGCAGCACCTTCGGCAGTAGGCTGCAGTGAAGCGGAGAGTCTTTCATACGGGGACAAGGCCGCAACCTTGGTAATTTCCTGAAGTTTGGTGGTCAAACTTATGGAAGGAAAATAATTAGTCAAAATAATGATGAAATTAACCCCAAAGGGAAATTTAACCGGAAGAAGAGGGGCACTCACCATGAGAACGATCCTCCCACTTGCCTTTGGAAAGCTTGTGGCACTATTGCTCGGGGTAGGTGCGTTGATAGCATATGCCCTCGACCCACTCCATATAAAGAGTACCGTATTGGGGGACTCGGACGACAAGTGCATGTCAAATAAAATGAATAATTAGAGAAATGAGTAGATTTAAAGGAGTACTTTGACAAATTAAAAGGAAATAAACTTATATTTTGAGTTACACTTCTCGGGGAATGGCAGGAACACGGAAGGAATGAGGTCTTCGATCTTTATCCGAACAAACCTCCACTACCAGCCTCGGTCCATGTCCTCATTTATACATGATAAGGGAGATTTCTTTGCCTGACATGCGAGCTTTATTAACCCCCCCCCCCCGGAAGATTTGGGGGCTGTAAACTCGGAGCAGATGGTCAACCGTGAATCGAGGCTCCTCTGTGTTATTAGAGAAGTGATGGAGAAGGGTCATGATCCTCCAAAAAGATGAGTCGATCTATCCGAGGAAGATTTCGTACATCTTACAAAAATTGAGGATCACAACATCTACTAGACCAAACCTGAAATGATACGTATAAACGCTTAAGTATCATTCCACATGCGTCGTGATATCCTCATCGGAACTAGGAATGACTATGTTTTTTCCTTCCCATCTGCAGTCCTTTCGGACCACTTGGAGCATCTTCCCAAGAATGGAGCATACGTACCTCCACGCCTCACCTCGTTCTCCTTGTTTGGAAACATTTTTTATCTTGAAGACGTTGTCTAAGGAGAAGCCTCCGAGGATAAATTCTGTGAGAGTGGGTTCCTGGGATACTACCGAAAGGGCTACTTCGGTGCCTTTATCCCAGGTAGAATTTGAAGGTGAATTATTTTAGGGAACCGACTTTGAAATCTTGGTATGATGGTTTGATTTTGAAGGTAAAGTATGAAGGTTTGAAGACAAGATATTAAGAGATGAATATGTGAATAAATGTTATGAATATTTGAAGGATTGATGAGCAAATAGAAAATTCGAGGGTAACTCAAGAAGGTTCGAAATCAGAAATTATTTTATAGAAAGAAACAACGAATGCATGATGTTGTGCATTCAGTAACTACTGAGGATGGTCAACTGGTGGCTGACACATGTCCGAAGTCAGAACGACATGAGTGATGGGACGTTTCGGCTCGTCAACTAGCTTATTTCTTACAAAGGAAGGCAACGGGGTCAATTAATCACTTCTTATCGTCCCTATAAATCTACTCATCGAGAAATGGGGGACTACCTGTATACGGGTAAAATAAGGGATAAAGTTACCCCCTATTTACATATAAAGAAACGAGAGACAACGTGGTTCGACGCTGGATTGGGTAAAATCGAGGGCACCCACAAATCAGAGCCTGGGGGAATGAATGACACGTCAAAATCGTGCATGACCAAACACGGGTAGAATCGAGCTCGAGCAAAACATAAGAATCGAGGTTAAAGGGAAGACGGTTAGAGAGGACAAACGAGGAGCCGAAATATCCTCCATCAACCCAATATTACGGTGCGGATCACGCCCGATATCAACTGCAAATCGTGTTTCACTAGAAGAAAGGGTGTTTTACCTTATTTAGACTTGTAGTAGGATTGAAACTCTCCTGTTACATAAAGGAGAGAATCTTTTTATTTTTAACCACTATTGGAACGCATATCAATGCAATAAAGTTTACTTTTGACTTCTAGCTATTGTTCAATGTGTTCTTCATCTGTTCATTTCTTTAGTTGCAACCGAACTCATCTCGAGGGATCGATCGGAATCGGTTTCCAGCACTCAAACCTAACGTCGAGCTTAATTGTTTTATCATATTTGATTTGACCTCCTTGTTTTCATTTAAATCATTTATTTGTTGTTCTTAGATCATTCGTGTTAATTAAATCACGCATCCTTTACACCGCGGATAATTGTTACTCATTTTAAGGGTAAACAATCTCATTGATCAATCCTTCTTCTCTTTTGATTGGTCATAGTCAATCTTTTTCCGTTTCTTGTTTCATTTTGGGGCCACATCAACTAAGTCATATTGGGGGGTGTAGGTGTCACGACCCGATTTCTCCTCCATTGTGTATCGTGATGGCACCTCGCCTTAGGACTAGGTAAGCCTAACATTTACCGAATACAATAATAAATAACATCTGACAACTTTAGAAAAGGATTCCTCTATAAAATTTACAATTTTCCAAAACCGCTAGTACAAGTCATAAGCCTTTCTAGGAGAAGTTTTACATAATGAACACATCATTGTTCCGTAATAGAAGAAACAATGAAAATAAAAACATTAGAGGGTAAATTTGGAACCTGCGAACGCCCGAAAAGTATACCTTGAGTCTCCAGCCACACCAAGCATGAGTCTTGATACGCTCAAATTACACCTTAAAATAGTGTAAGTGGTCGACTGTCAAATATAATAACCCAACTAGGTTGGGGTCGAATCCCACATAGAACAATATGAAGGCGATTAGGAATGTAAAAGAGTTATCACTTATCGCACAGAGCCAAACACTTAGATTTTTGTTGTGAAAATATTATACCTAAACGCAAAAATATAAACTAACCTAGAAATCAAGTAAAATGATCAATGGAAACAAGTATAAATGCATCGGGAATTACACTCAAGTAATGATCCAATGTATTTCACGATTTTACAAATATGAGTGAGTTTATGTTAATTAGCCATGGATAATAATTATTAATTAGCTTTTTCCAAAGAC
Organism: Nicotiana undulata; assembly: GCA_005239495.1. Classification (NCBI taxonomy): domain Eukaryota; kingdom Viridiplantae; phylum Streptophyta; class Magnoliopsida; order Solanales; family Solanaceae; genus Nicotiana; species Nicotiana undulata. The sequence continues at coordinate 31,551 of ML289757.1, read as the reverse complement.
TAACAAGACTTTCTAATTGAATTATTCCTAACCCAATTAAGAGATTAAGCACACCCGGATGTGGCTACAAGTAGTTCAATCCTATTCCTAGGTAGAATCTATAAAATGTGGGTTAAAGCCTCAAGTTCTTGTTAATTAATCTTTTCCAACCCCAAATTATCTTTTTCAAAATTAATTCAGAGTTAATGGGAGAGTCCTAGGGTTAGATAATCCCTTTGGAAACATTAAATAACAAGAATAATTAAATAAATAATAACTCACTTCATAAATAACTAAAAATCATTCAATACATAAGCACAACAAGGTATTTAATCCACACTTTAAATATGAATATTTCCATAAACAAGATTCAAGTGTTGGTAATAAATACTACACACTTAAATATTCAATACAAAGAAAGAAAATGAAGAAATAAACAAAATGGGTAGGAAAACCTTAACCACAAGCTTGAAATCTTCAAAACCCAAGTGTGTGTGCAACCCTAGCTTCAAGACTTGTTCTCTCTGGTCTTCAAGACTCAAAAAGATGTTTTACAATGCCAAAGTTACAGAAAATATCTTCCAAGTCGTGTATAATAATGGTTTGGGGATAGAAATGTGAAATTCCAAGTCTTCCCAGAACTGCCTCGAAAATGACCTATGTGTCCGCGACAGAACCTTCGCGTTCGCGAAGGTATGTGATTTGTAGTCTCCGCGTTCGCGGTTAACATGTCGCGTCCGCGATGTGTTGTCTCTTCATCATGAAACAATAACTCTTCGCGTTCGCGTTGAGTTCACTGCGTTCGGGATGGGTTAGCTTCCTGAAGCTTCGCGTTTGCGGTGGACCTCCGCGTTCGCGAAGGGTATTTAACTGGGCAGACCTCCATTGTCCAATTTAGATCCTTTTTTACTTCTTTTCACCTAATTTCTTCAACATCACCTCTAACTCACTTATACCTGAAAATGCCAATAAACCTCAATAGATGCCTTAATTTCTCAACAAAAATTATACAAATGATTAAGTATTAAGAGGAGATAAGTTGGTAAAATATCAACTTATCAAACTCCCAAACTTAAACTATTGCTTGTCCTCAAGAAATTCAAAAACTAAGAACATCCAACAAGAATATGATCACTTAAGTTCAATGGCATACCAAATATCATTTCAAGTCAAAAAGGGTCAGTTTAAACACAATCTAGTGATTTCGGTTAGTACCAACAATTAATCAAAGGGATATGAATCACCAACATTTCACACATTTTATTTCAAGTCAAGTGCTCAAAAACTATATTAATCAAAGTAGCAACCAAGTCATGATACTAAAGATTCAAACTTTGCCTCTCTATCACAATTGGCTTTCCTCGCTCATTCCTCCCAATTGAAAATGGGATTAAATTCACAACTCGAGTATCATGTGCCCTCACACTTTTAATAGAGAATCCCAAACTCATAAATTGCAATTCAAAACATAAATGGGATGTCAAATGGAAAGACTCAACTCTCTCTCACACAAAGATATTCAAATGCACACAAGTAGTACCATAGGCTTGCCCTTCATGTATTTCATCACTAATGTAAACATACTTGGTTCAAAATCAACTAGGACTTAAAGGGTTGTAGTTTAAGCTTTTGGTTAAGGTATGGCACAATTTGGTAAGAGTGACTCAAAACCTCCCTAAGCACCACACTTTTTCAACAATCAAAGTCCACTTCCTTCAAGAATTTTTCCACCCTTTCTTTTCTTTTCTCTCTCTTTTTTTTTTGTATCACTTAGTCTTCTATTTATTCATACTTATATATATATATATATATATATATATATATATATTCATTTCATTTCATTTTTCTTATGTACAACACTTTTCATTTTTTGAGAAGCCTCCATATTACAACTTTTCCAACCTCCACCCCCAAACTTAGGCTTTTAGCCTATATTCATACTTTAAATTACATAGGGAGGTATGGTTCCACAAGAAAATCAATAAGAAGCTTGTAACATGGTTTTCAAGGAAAAAGTTAAAAGGCTCAAAAGGGTTGACTAGGAAAAATATTCACGGGTAGGAAATTTAGGCATAATAATGGTTCAAGGAAGGCCTAATATCATTTTTCAAACCAAGTTAATCTAGGATTTCGCCTTGAAGCACATTCCGGGCAAGTTCTAGACTACAAATGATGCAAAAAAAAATTACAATTAAAGCTCACCATACATGGCACATGAAAATGCAAATGGAATACAAATCCAAAATCCAATTGAAACCAATGAAACTCAAAGAAGTCATATGTAGCTTAAAAAGCTATTTAGTGAATCAAAGAGCCAAAATTAGAATCTAAAAATCACAACAAGGAATATTAATTTAATCATTCATTTTCATCATTTTTCTCTTTATTTTTATTTATTTTTTTTAAAATCCAAAACTCATATACCAAGGCTTAAATTATATTGGTACAAAACAAATCACACGTTGGCTTATGGGCACAAAATTACACCCCAAAAATCAATTTTTCACAACTAGATACTAAACTAACTAAGAAAAAAAACTAAACAAGACTAATCCCTTAAAAAAGTTATCACACCATCCATCATAGGGAAAAGTCACCTGGTTCAACACAAATAGTTTCCTTGGGAAAGAACCGTGGTGGAAAGAAAAACCAAGGAGTTTCATAAATGCTACTATATAAAAAAAAATAACCAAAGTAAACACAAATGAAAGCAAGAAAACTAATTTAACAAAATATTACTAATAAACTAAAAATGTCAACGAATCCATACAAGTTCACAAAAACACAATTTTCATGCTTCACAAATATCCACCACAAACATCTATCATATAAGAACTACCCCCAACCAAAGATTTTGCATTGTCCCCAATGCAACTCAACAAGATAAGATAAAATGAAGGAGGTGGTCCCTAAAAGTGCATCACTCGGAGCTGGAGGTGGTGGGAAATGTGAGCTCCTCATCATCATCATTGTCGTCTGAGGCATTTGAACTGCAGGATGATCTCAACTTGTCCATCATGTTGTTCAGGAATTTACTCTTCTTCTTCTCATGCTCACTGAACTTTCTCTGCCTCTTCTCAATATTCCCCTGCTTGTGACTCATATTCTCCAGCCTGGTGTTCATTGTCTCCATCCTTCCTGTAATTGCTTTTTGCTCTTTTATCACATCATCCAGGGATTTTGGAGCAGCAGTGCCATTAGATGTGCTAGCCCCAATTGGTCCAGTAGGAAGGCCATCAACAAGCTCATTAATTTGTGCATCTACTCCATAAATATGGCTGGACAGGTGATGCATGGTGTACGGTCCTGACTGGAGTGGTCCCATGGGATCAAATGGCTCTAAGGCAGGTGCAAAGGACCCGGCAGGATCAGTGGTTGTCTCTTGGAACTGCCCGAAAGAAGAGGATGCAACATCAATCCTCTTTTTCTGCTTGTCACTGGGTCCCCTCTTCAGCAAAGGGTGGATCATCGGCTTACCCGGGCCTTTCTCAACATCATTGAGGCGTTTCAAAACCCCATCATCATAACACAACCGAGTAATCAAGGATGGGAAGAATAAGCTCCTCGATCTCCCATGGGTGGCTTCTTCGATTTCTCGAAAAATATGCTCCCCACGTTCATTGGTAGCCCATCCATGATAGAAGCAATCATATCACTCACTAGCGTCACATCATTGTCATGTGTGGAAGGTATGACTCTGGCACAGATAATGGATAGCCATGTCTTTGCCTCAGCAGTGAAGTCATATGAGTCCACTCCTTTGTGCACTATCAGCCAATTCGGGGTCACTGTCGCGCCCCCTTTTTCTATCGCACGGGTTAGGTACGGAGAGATCGGGTTTATGACATTCTTGACAACTCCTTAAAGGAAGAGGTTTAAGGAAGAGTCGCCACCTAACGATTTTTATGGTGCGTTAGGGAACCTAGAGTTGATAACTCATGAACTAGTTCGCGTTACCAGAGATTGGGTAAGGGATCATCCCAAGGGGAAGGTGTAAGGCACCCCTCAAGATCCACAAATGTGGGTCCCAGCCAATAAGTTTTGTGAATTTGGACGGTGAGCAAGTAACAAGTAAGGTTCATATAAGAGGGGATTTAAACAAGTATGAAAATCTTTGAAGGTTTTGGAATAACATTAGAATAAACATTTGAAAAGAATTGTCCTAGGTTTAAAGTAATACGGATCACTTCAATGCAATACCCGGTATGTCACACCTCGAAGAGGCGGCTACACGTGGTATTAGCGCACCGGTCATCATATCCGTATTCTACCCTTCCCACCCCGTAAAGGTTGTTAAAAATGCATGTGTTGGTCACGAATGCTTATTGCGTGACATTACCCGTCCCATCCTATAAGTCCTGGAGGGTGTTTATGACTACTAATCCTACAAGGCAGGAACTAGGCTGAACCCTTAGGTTTAAAGGATAAAATACTAAGCGACAGACCAAACAAGTAGGACTGCACATATAAGGGAACATATAAAGACAAAGAAAGGTCCACAGATCCCTCCACACATAGACATGTAAGTAACACGTCTCAAATACGATTAAAGTCTCAGTACAGGAGTTCGAAAATAGGAATTTTAGCAAAATAGTAGGTCGTAGGAATCTGGGTTAGAAAACTTAATGAAGACAGAAACTTTGATTAAAAACTGATAGTTGATTTCAAAATATACAGTAGCTAAAGGCAGCGGTAAAACTTGGAAATATGCAGTGATTTAATGCTTTCAGTAAACATAGATGAAAGTCATTAAAGCATGGGTTTGAAGTAAGGATAAGGGACTAAAATATAGTGGCTCAAAATGAAGTAATAATTATCAGTTTTCAAAGGACTGTAGTAAAGAAGTAGTAAAATGGTATCAAAATATAGTGACTTGAAAGACATACAAAGCAAGGATTCGAAATGGCACGATTTTGAGCAGAATGAGGCATCTTTAGAAATCCCAGTAGTTTGAAAATATAATAGGACAAGAATCAGTGAAAATTAGTAAAAGGAAATAGATGCATAACTTCGAGACTGTTAAAATAGAGCAGGAATTTAATAAAAGTAATATGAACTTCAGCGAGGTAAACAAAAGTGGGAACAGCAGGGTTCAAAATGTGTAAAGGAACTGATTAAACTAGAAGAACATGATTGATTTGATTTTAATACGTATTAGGCCTAAGGTTTGCTTAGGAGTCGTATACATTGCCTACTTGTTTTAAAGAGTGAACATGCACATTTGGATTCTGATTTTAATAGATACATGTTTGCAGGAAATTGTTTCAAGTAGGTTAAACATATTTTATGAGAGTATTAGATTATGTTGATTAGGCGTTCAGATTCTGACAAATAAAAAGTTCTAAGGGCAGGATATTTAATGCACAAAGTATCACCTTAAGACGTGGTTTCTATATGTCATGTTTACAAAATGCATGAGCAATACATTATAACAGCTTTTGTTACTCGTTTAGTTACACTAGGAACATGGTGTCAGATGGCGTGAATATAATAAATATGTTAAAATGAAGAACCTAAACATGATTTTTAATATATGGTATGCATATCCTAAGAATGATACTATTGCGCACATAGGAAAATAAAGCCCAAGTCATGATTTCTACTCATACTACACTAAAAATGCATAATTCCCTCCCATATTCACTATCCAACCCCACTTGTTTGTTTACAAATTATTACATACCATTAGCAAATGAATTAGAGTAATTGCAAAGAGAAAAATAAGAAGTTATTCTATAAAGAGCCTTCAAACAGGCCCAACCTTCCAGCCTCACCCCTTTCGAGCTTCACAGCCTTACATAGCCTGAGTGCGGCAAAGCTCCCAAAGGTCCTCGTGAGGGCCCTGGCCAATACCAGCACCCAGCAATTGCCAAAGTTGAGATAGGTGCAGTGTAGAACTACCTGCCTCAGTGTGTCAAAGTTCAAAGGGAACTCAAGGTCCCTAAGCACGTCCCTAAGCAATGCTCACACTGAGGGGGTGGAACCTAAAGGTCTAAGAGTAGCATGAAGTGCAAGAAGGAGTAGTTAAAAGAGTTAAGTTTGAAAAGGAGTTTTTAAATAACATGGCTTTAGAGGATACTATAAAGATCTTTTATGTAAAACCAGTTCAAAAAGGAAGCAGTAGAATGTTCACAACTCAGCAAGTATGCAGAATTCAAGAAAAGAAAACACAAATAGGGGAAAGGGATTGGGACAAGTAATGGTAGCAGCAGCTTTGCAGTAATTAATCCTTAGCACAAAGTTACAAATTTTCATAGAGTATGATATGCCAATAGTTTATCATATATTATAGATACAAGTCTGAGAATACTAAGTATTATAGGTGCATTAGAAACCAGGCAATTGATAAAGAAACATATATAAAGAGATGCTAGATATGCAGTAAAAGATCACATAGGCCATAATGAATCATAGAGAGGAAAACAGGAGTCATGTTAGGCTAGAAGAAGAAGAGAGATCATAGAGAGAGAGTAGACATACTAGTTACATGGTAGGCAATAGAATCATAAGTAAAAGCACAAAAGAAACAACAAGAATCTTAACCAAAATTGAAACATATTGTTTTAGAATTTTGTAAACTTAAATTAGAATATACCAGTGTTAAGAGAGAGAGTAAAGTTGAAGAGAGCAAAATGATAGCACTATTAGCCTTGGCTTGCATCCGGCTAATAATAGGCAAGAATAGAGAGCAGCAAATAGAGCCAAAGAGATACAGAAAGAAAGAGCACAAGAGAGTAGTATAGAGTGTGGATGTCTGTGTGTGTTCGTGTGATCAGTGATCTCAAGATATTAGTGCAAGTGTCAGTTCAAGAGTGTGTTTTTGAGTGTGTGTAAAGAGAGAAGACAGGGTATATATATAGTTTGAAAAACGAGTAGTCACATAGGTAAAGGGTGCATAATTATGGAAATAACAACCAATTAGTATCAATTAAAATACTGGACTTCTTCAATTAAGGAGTCAAGTTCAAACTGTGCAGCCACGGCTAAGTAAGGAAAGGAAATAAACTTATAAGACTGATTTTGTTTAATTAGAGACAAGGAAATCATATGGCACATAATAAGAGCCAAATACATAGTATATAATTAAGAAAAGTTGAACTAACATTATATTTATAAAGTAAAGAAGAGTATCAGCTTTAAAAATCAATTGAAGGAATCTCAAATGCAATCACAATTACAGGGAATCCAATGTAGTTCAGGAAAGTATCACATGAGTAAGGAAAGCACTCACAAAATTGGTACAAAATTACAGAGGACATACAGAATCACCTATTCAAGGAAGGCATCGCAGGCCTGGGGATTCTTACACAACAGGATCGATATAAATTGACAAGTAGACAACTAGTAGAGTAGAGGTCAGAGTTTTTCAAACATTTAAATAGCAGTCACTGATAGACACGAAGATATACTCATAGAAATCAACAAAAAGAGGTCATAATAATGAATCAAGCGAAATTCATAAAGAAACACACTAGTACACATAGTCAAACAATAAGGATCAACCTAGAAAACTAGGGTTTCAGCAATAACAGTTCAAACAACAAGAAATCATGAGATACTTGCTTAAACATAGCATAGATGATTAAAATCAAGAGGAAATACTATTTTGAGAACAGGTTATAGAAACCCTAATTTTGAAGTTGTTAAAAATGAGATTTTCCGGGGAAAACCATACAGAAACTTCATAATATTGTAAAAATGTAAAACGGATATCAAAAGAAACCCAGAAATACAAAAGTCTAGGGTTTCGTGGAACCCGTAAAAGAGGGAAAACCTTAGAGATGGCATCGATTTAGGTTAGCGAGACTACAACACTTACTCAAACGGCCAGGGAAAGCCGGCAATGGCAAGAGACCCAAAGGGAGGTGAGTGAACCGCTCCAGGCTCGTCTGGAGAGCTTAAGAGGTTGCTGAATAGGTGAGAGTCAAGCGGGTGACCAGGAGATGACAGGGAATCAAGGTGCCGATGAGAATCCACCGGAGAAGGCGACTGGAAAACATCGGAGAAGACGAAGTCAAGAGACTTCTAGAGAGTCGTAGAGAGATAAAGAGATGAGAGAAGAACTGTCTCGAAGGAAATGAGACGGAAAGGGGGGGGGTTAGGTTAGAGATATTTTAGGTAACTAAAATTTGGGCCGTTGATCTGATCTTATCAACGGCTCAGATTGGCCTGGGATTGGGTCGGGTATTTGATGGGTTTTGGGCTGGGTCGTTTATGGGTTACAGATGGGTTTGGGATGGGTAAAACTTAGGCAAGATTTTAAATAATAAATTGGCTATTTTTTAAATACCCGTTAAAAATAAAATTAAGTTAAAATAAGTAAAATTGTATAAAAATAGCTAATAATTGTGTAAAAAAAAATTAAGTTAAAATAGGTAAAATTACAATAATTAACTAATATTAAAATGTAAGACACATAAATTCAAATTTTAAAAGGTATAAAATGTCTAATTAGGCCATATTTGCAAAAGTGATTGTAATTGCAATTAAATAAGACCCAATTGGCCAATTTACAAAATAATTGGATTTTAATAAGTAAAAAGTGATTATAAATGACATACTGAACTGGAAAATATTTTGAATTATTTTAGAGCACAATTTATGAATTATAAAAAAAATATACAATATTAAATGAATAGGGAAATAATTTAGATAAAAATATGAAAAAATTAGGAAAAATACTCATTATTGAAAAGAGTGATTTTGAAAGCTTATATACCAGTTTGAAAATAAGTTGAGGAAAAATTGGGTATCAACAGTCACCCCATCATGTAATTTGTCCACCAACCACTAGGTTCCCACTGCTTTAGATTTGTTTCTATAGACTTCGTTGTCGGCATTGGGGAGGCCATAAATGTCATTGATCAGCTCCGGGCTAAAGTGGACCGGCACACCCCGCACAGTAGTGACAATGTGATGACCTTTTGGGTCATCCTAAGTAATTCCAGCTAAATCTGTGGTTCGAGGCCCCGAAAGCCTCCGTTAATCTCACCTCGATATGCGTGCACAGCCCGGGGAAGGTAGCCGGGAAGCTTCCATGTGAAAATTTGATAAAAATGGGATTTTTGAATTGAATAATTGAATAAAGTTGACTTTGATCAACGTTTTTGGTAAACGAACCCGGACCCGTGATATGACGGTCCTGGAGGGTCCGTAGGAAAATATGGGACTTGGGCGTATGCCCGGAATCGAATTCCGAGATCCCAAGACCGAGAAATAAATTTTAAAGAAAATTGTTTTCTGAAAATAATAAAAGATTTTGAAAATGAGTAATTATGTGAAAGTCGTGTTACGGGGCCCGTATTACGGCTCCGTAGCCCGGAACAGGTTTATTATATGTTATTTGTCCTATCTGTGAAATTTGGTGTAAAACGGACTTGATTTGACGGGTTTCAGATCAAAATGAGAGATTTGGAGTTAGTAAAGTTTTGAAGATGTTCATAAAACTTGATATTTGGTCAGGAATGTGATTTTATGCTATCAAGGTCTGAATGCAATTCTGAGGCCGGGAATAGTTCCACTACGTTATTTGTAACTTGTCTGCAAAATTTGAAGTCGTTCCGAGTCGTATGGGTCGGTTCGGCGCATCATTATAGAATTCTAGAATTTCAAAGTTCTTAAGTTTTGAGTTCAGGGGTTTTGGAGGGTGATTTTGAGTTTTAGCATAGTGTTGAGTGTTCCGTGGGCTCGAGCAAGTCCGTTTAATGTCTTGGAACTTGTTGGTATATTTGGGCGGGGGTTCGGGTGGGCCCAGGTGTCCCCCGGACCCCGCACGAGGCCAAAAATCAGCAAAAATCACTGCTGGTGCACATCAACTGGTGTGACCGCAGGTGCGGTTGCCTAGCCGCAGGTGCGGGACCGCACCGGCGGTCCAGGCCTTCGCAATTGCGGCCCCTTCCGCAGGGGCTATCCAAACTCCGCAGGATCGAGACCGTTGGCGCGGCTCCCAACTCCGCAGGTGCGAGCCCAGGGTCGCAGGTCCTTTTCCGCAGGGGCGATCCAAACTCCGCAGGAGCGGGACCGCTGGCGCGGCTCCCAACTCCACAGGTGCGAGCCCAGGGTCCCAGGCCCTTTTCCGCAGGGGCGATCAATTTCTAACAGGCGCGAGACCGCACCTGCAGTCCTAAGGTCACAGGTGCGGAAACCCCTGTTGGAAGCCCATCTTAAATGTCCAAAATTTCGGGTTTTCTTCATTTCATCCACCATCAACCTCCATTAGAGAGCATCCAAGTTTGGGCAGCACCTCCCACGACCACCCACTGTAAGAGTTAAGTTAAACCACATAAACTTCTAGTTTTAACAATAATTCCGAGATAAATTCACTACTAAATAATCTAAAAATCATAGAATTAGGTAGTAATTTTAGGGTTATTGGGGATTTTGTGACTTTTCATGTTAGGCCATGAATTCTTGTATAAATCATATAACTTCGATCCTTAGACTCCGGGTAATTGATTCCTTCATGAATTTTCGAAAATATGAACGTGTGGGCCCGGGGTCGAATTTTAGTATTCTTGGAAGAATATTAGGAAATGTATAATTAGGCTTGGGAATTGGTTTATTGAGTACTTATTGATGTGAATAAATCCATTATGTCTAGATATTACCAATTCGGAGTTGGATTCGAGAGGGAAGGCTGTGATTGAGGCTTGACTTGCATTTTTGGAGTCGAGGTAAGTGTTTGGCCTAACCTCAGCTTGAGGGATTTTGTATAGAGTCTTATTTTCTATGTGTAACTCATGTCCAACGTATAGGCGTGGTGACGAGTGCCTATATGTTGCGGTCAAGCATGCCCGTGAGTCAATTGTGATGAAACTTACTGTGTTCTTAATATTCCCCGTACTATGAGTAATTGGTGAATTAGTAGTGATACCTTGATGTTGTTTCATGACGTGGGGAGTTATTGAGTTATTTGTTTCAGTTGAGGCTTACACTGTGAAATTGTATTTCTGATGCGAGGTTGGTTATAGCTGAGACCCTTGTCGGGCATTTGTTGAGTTTGTAATTGATGATTTCTCCTTGCCGGGACAATAGAATTTTATTGAGCATTTCCATGCACTTGAGATTTCTTAATGTTGACTTTCACATTATATTGTTGTTTTGTTTTATTATTTGTCGCACGATGGGACATGCCGTGCCGACTGTTTGTTACTTATCACACGTGGGGACATTCCGTGTTGATCAGTGAATATTCTATACGCACGAGGGGACATTCCGTGCCGAGTGATTGTGAGGTTATGCACGAGGGGACATTCTGTGCCGAGTGATTGTGAGGTTATGCACGAGGGAACATTCTGTGCCGAGTTTTATTATATAAACACGAGGGGACATTCCGTGCCGAGTGTTATTGTATATGCACGAGGGGACATTCCGTGCCGAGTG
>ML289757.1:0-15889 GCA_005239495.1 Nicotiana undulata | reverse complement strand
AGCATGGGTAGTTTGGCTTATCTATCAGTTGGAGAGCGACCTTTGGCTTTGGATATTCAGGCGTTAGCCAATCAATTTGTTAGATTGGAGGTTTCTGAGGGTGGCAGTATTTTAGCCCATACCGTTGCTCGTTCTTTATTGTATGATCGTATTCGCGTCAAACAGTATGAGGATCGTCATTTGTGTGCTCTTAGGGATGCGGTTCCGCACGGACGTGCCAAGCAGGTCACAGTTGATGCTAAGGGAGTTTTGAGATTGCAGGGTCGTATATGTGTTCCTAATGTTGATGGCATTCGTGAGTTAATATTGCAGGAGGCCCATAGTTCTCGGTATTCCATTCATCCGGGCGTCGCGAAGATGTACCAGGACTTACGGCAGCACTATTGGTGGCGTAGAATGAAGAAGGACATTGTGGCTCATGTGGCTCGGTGCTTGAATTGTCATCAGGTTAAATATGAGCACCAAAGACCCGATGGTTTGATGCAGCAGATTCAGCTTCCGAGTGGAAGTGCGAGCGTATCACGATGGATTTTTTAGTTGGACTCCCACGGACTCAGAGGATGGTTGATGCAGTATGGGTTGTTGTAGATAGGCTGACCAAGTCAGCACATTTCATTCTTGTGGCGGTTTCATCTTCAGCAGAGAAGTTGGCTCAGATCTATAGGAGAGAGATTGTTAGATTGCACGGTGTGCCCTTATCTATCATATCAGACCGAGGTACTCAGTTTACCTCCCATTTTTGGAGAGTATTTCAGAGAGAGTTGGGCGCTCAAATTGAGTTGAGCACAACATTTCATCCTCAGACGGCCGGACAGTCCGAGCGCACTATTCAGATTTTGGAGGATATGTTGCGGGCATGTGTTATCGATTTTGGTGGTTCTTGGGTTCAGTTCTTTCCCTTAGCAGAGTTTGCCTACAACAATAGTTACTAGTCGAGCATTCAGATGGCTCCGTATGAGGTGTTGTATGGTAGGCGATGCTGGTCTCCAGTCGGATGGTTTGACCCGTGGAGGCTAGATTATTGGGTTCTGAGTTAGTCCAGGATGCCTTGGATAAGGTGAAGATTATTCAGGATTGGCTTCGTACAGCTCAATCCAGGCAGAAAAGTTATGCAGATCGTAGAGTTCGAGATTTGGCTTTCATGGTAGGAGACCAGGTGTTCCTTCGAGTGTCGCCTATGAAGGGCGTGATGAGATTCGGAAAGAAGGGAAAGTTGAGCCTTAGGTACATTTGTCCATTTGAGATTTTATATAGGGTAGGAGAGGTGGCCTACAGACTTGCCTTGCCACTNCCTTCGGTCAGTGTTCATTGGAGGGGTCAGCCTGCCGAGGCAGCTACTTGGGAGTCCGAGTTCGATATGAGGAGTCGTTACCCCCATCTTTTCTCAGACTCGGGTATTTTTCTATGTCCGTTCGAGGACGAACGTTTGTTTTAGAGGTGGAGATTGTGATGACCCAAAAGTGCATCCTAAGTAATTCCATCTAAATCTATGTTCTGAGGCCCCGAAAGCCTCTGTTAATCTCACCTCGATATGCATGCGCAGCCCGGGGTAGGTAGACGGGAAGCTTCCATGTGAAAATTTGATAAAAATGGGATTTTTGAATTGAATAATTGAATAAAGTTGACTTTGGTCAACGTTTTTGGTAAACATATGCGGACCCGTGATGTGACGGTCCTGAATGGTTCGTAGGAAAATATGGGACTTGGGCGTATGCCCGGAATCGAATTCCGAGGTCCCAAGCCCGAGAAATGAATTTTTTAAAGAAAATTATTTTCTGGAAATTATAAAGGATTTTCAAAATAAGTAATTATGTGAAAGCCGTGTTACCGGGCCGGTATTATAGTTTCGTAGCCCGGAACAGGTTTATTATATGTTATTTGTCCTATCTATGAAATTTGGTGTAAAACAAACTTGATTTGACGGGTTTCGGATCAAAATGAGAGATTTGAAGTTAGTAAAGTTTTGAAAATGTTCATAAAACTTGATATTTGGTCAGGAATGTGATTTTATGCTATCGAGGTTCGAATGCAATTTCGAGGCCGGGAATAGTTCCGCTACGTTGTTTATGACTTGTCTGCAAAATTTGAAGTTGTTACGAGTCGTATGGGTCGGTTCGGCGCATCGTTATAGAATTCTAGAATTTCAAAGTTCTTAAGTTTTGAGTTCAAGGGTTTTGGAGGGTGATTTTGAGTTTTAGCGTTGTGTTGAGTGTTCCGTGGGCTCGAGCAAGTCCGTTTAATGTCTTGGGACTTGTTGGTATATTTGGACAGGGGCTCGGGTGGGCCCAGGTGCCTCCCGGACCCCGCACGAGGCCAAAAACCAGCAAAAATCACTGCTGGTGCACAACAGCTGGTGTGACTGCAGGTGCGGTTGCCTAGCCGCAGGTGCGGGACCGCACCGGCGGTCCAGGCCTTCGCAGGTGCGGCCCCTTCCGCAGAGGCGATCCAAACTCCGCAGGTGCGAGCCCAGGGTCCCAGGTCCAAACTCCACAGGGGCGATCCAAGCTCCGCAGGAGCGGGACCGCTGGCGCGTCTCCCAACTCCGCTGGTGCGAGCCCAGGGTCCCAGGCCCTTTTTCGCAGGGGCAATCAATTTCTCACAGGCGCGAGACCGCACCTGCGGTGCTAAGGTCGCAGGTGCGGAAACCCCTGTTAGCAGCCCCTCTTAAATGTCCAAAATTTTGGGTTTTCTTCATTTCATCCACCATCAACCTCCATTAGAGAGCATCCAAGTTTGGGCAGCACCTCCCACGACCACCCACTGTAAGAGGTAAGTTAAACCCCATAAACTTCTAGTTTTAACAATAATTCCTAGATAAATTCACTACTAAATCATCTAAAAATCATAGAATTAAGTAGTAATTTTAGGTTTCTTGAGGATTTTGTGAATTTCCATGTTAGGCCATGAATTCTTGTATAAATCACATAACTTCGATCCTTAGACTCCAGTTAATTGATTCCTTCATAAATTTTCGAAATTCTGAAAGTGTGGGCCTGGAGTCGAATTTTAGTTTTCTTGGAAAATAGTAGGAAATGTATAATTAGGCTTGGGAATTGGTTTATTGAGTACTTATTGATGTTAATAAATCCATTATGTCTAGATATTACCGATTCGGAGTTGGATTCGAGAGGGAAGGCTGTGATTGAGGCTTGACTTGCATTTTTGGAGTCGAGGTAAGTGTTTGGCCTAACCTCAGCTTGAGGGATTAGGTATAGAGTCTTATTTGCTATGTGTAACTCATGTCCAACGTATAGGCGTGGTGACGAGTGCCTATATGTTGCGGTCAAGCATGCCTGTGAGTCAATTGTGATGAAACTTACTGTGTTCTTAATATTCCCCGTACTATGAGTAATTGGTGAATTAGTAGTGATACCTTGATGTTGTTTCATGACGTGGGGAGTTATTGAGTTATTTGTTTCAGTTGAGGCTTACACTGTGAAATTGTATTTCTGATGCGAGGTTGGTTATAGCTGAGACCCTTGTCGGGCATTTGTTGAGTTTGTAATTGATGATATCTCCTTGCCGGGACAATAGAATTTTATTGAGCATTTCCATGCACTTGAGATTTCTTAATGTTGACTTTCACATTATATTGTTGTTTTGTTTTATTATTTGTTGCACGATGGGACATGCTGTGCCGACTGTTTGTTACTTATCACACGAGGGGACATTCCGTGTTGATCACTGAATATTCTATACGCACGAGGGAACATTCCGTGCCGAGTGATTGTGAGGTTATGCACGAGGGGACATTCCGTGCCGAGTGTTATTATATACGCACGAGGGGATATTCCGTGCCGAGTGATTGTGAGGTTATGCACGAGGAGACATTCCATGTCGAGTGTTATTATATACGCACGAGGGGATATTCCGTGCCGAGTAATTGTGAGGTTATGCACGAGGGGACATGCCGTGCCTTATGTTGTTCATTATCTGTTTGAGAAGTTAAATTCCTGCCTTTATCTTTACATTTCAGCTATTACCCTGTTCTACCGTGCTAGCATTTTTTTCCCTTTTACCCCCAGCATGTTCTCCCCGTATCTGTCTTACTTGCTTATTTCCGTCGACATCTTTCCTGTTATTATATAGAATTGCACAGGTACATATATTGTTGTTGGTCCTAGCCTTGTCACTACTTCGCCGAGGTTAAGCTCGGCACTTACTCAGTATATGGGGTCGGTTGTACTGATGCTACACCTGCACTTCTTTATGTTGTGCAGACTACGCAGCCGGACCCGAAGATCACTGATGGTCGGAGCATCTCATAAGTTCATACAGGAGACATCGAGGTAGACCCGCAGACGTTCGTGGGCCTTGGCGTCACCTTCTACTCTTCACTTTCAGCTCTGTCTTACTTTATATTTCAAAGACAGTCCTATGTACTTATTTTCAGACCTTTGTTTTAGTAATCTCTTAGACAGTTCGTGAGTATGTGACACCAGTTCTGGGATTTGTATATGGGTTTTATTTCGAAATTGTTATGTTATATTTTGGCTATTTGTTAACCTTCACATTTCAGACCATCGATGCCTTAGTTATCTTGTTCGTTTTAGTTGTGAATGAGTTTTATTTAGTTCAAATGTTTGCTTGTCTAGCGGGTTCACCGTTAGTCGCAATCATGGCCCGAAGGAGGGATTTCGGGTCGTGACAGACAAATGTTCCTTGAAAGTTAGTCCTCAAGGCATTAGCATAGAATTCCATCACTACTGCGTGGTTGGCCTCATTTGGTTGCAGAGCAAAACACATTCATCCGATATCCACTAATCTTGAGTAGAAACCCAGCATCTTAGCTTCAACTATGTCCAGGTTGATGCCTCTTTCCCTGACAATTGTCTTTGATAGATGATCATCATACTTGCGCTCACATTCTACAGATAGAAACCGGTCATGGTCATATGGTTCTTCTTGTTTCACTTCGGGGACAGGTTCGGGCTCAATTTCATGTTGCGCCGTATCCATTTTATGCCCAATATATCTACAAAATAGATCAACAATGTTAAAAGCTTATATGGACACTTAAAACAATGTACTAGAAAGTATTTAGGCCAAAGAAATGGGCGAAGAAGGTCCCGGGCAGAGCTGGGCGAAGTTACATTTTTTCGCCAAACTAGACTGCCAGGGATTTACTCTTCGCGTTCACATCAGACGCAGTGCGTTCCCGAAGAGTAAATAATTTTTCTAAGCATTTTGTCCTTCGCGTTCGCGAAGGTCAATTTTTTGTTGGCCTAGCTTTTGGCCTTTACGTGCGCGGGCAAACCACCGCGTTCGCGAAGGTCAATTTCACAGCCCAAACCCAGATTTCTCTGAGGCGTTTCCTCAAACAGTATATGCGAAATTTGTCTTTGATCATTGTTCACAACTACAGCACACATGTTTGCCCAACAAAATTTTCTTTTAATGGTTATCACTCACAAACACTCAACCAACCTCACCCAGCAAGCACAACAATTTTTAAACTCAAGATTGAAAATTGAAAATTGAAAATTGAAAATTGAAAATTAAAAATTGAAAACTTAAACTTGAACCCTATGCATGAAAAATATTTGTTCTTCTATGTTTTACACAAAGAGAGAGAAAGAAGAGTTGAGGGACAAGAGATAAAATTGCATACCTTGAAAATGGAGATGGAAAATTTCACCAAATTGAAGAAAAGGGACGATTTGAATTTTTGGCTCTTAAGGAGTGAAAAATAACTGTTGTTTTGAGCAAAGTTGGAAAAATGCCCGTCTAGAAACATTCCAATGTTTTAACTTACCTGACCCTACGCGTTCGCGAGGGTAGGGTTCGTACGCGAAGAGTTGACTGGGCACAGGGTCGCGAACGCAGTTGTTTTAATGCGAACGCATAGTGTAACAGTTTGGTCAAACACCGCGAATGCGGTCAACTGTCGCGAACGAGAAAGGTAATTGTTTTCTGCAGTTTTCCACCAGTTACAGCTACTAGTTTGGAATTTTCGGATCATGCAACCTGCTCAAAACAACTTCAAAAAATGTGAAACTTGGCAGATTAGTCTAAAATAAAATACTAAGCTAATCTAAAAAAGAAAATTTCAAAAATGACCAAAATTTTTTAACACGGTGGGTTTCCTCCCACCAAGCGCCGCATTTAACGTCGTGGCACGACGCAAATCACTTTACCACTTTTCTCGTCACTTGAATGATATGAAATGGGCACCTAGCTTGGAATCAATTTTGTGACCACGGGGAGTGGGGTGGTAAGTAGATGATCAAGCCAATCCTCAAATTCTTCATTTTGCGTTTCTTGGCTTTCTTGTGAGGTATGTCATTTTGCTTTATTGTTTCCTCAAATTGTAAGATGTATGGTATGAATTTTTTCACCTCGCAATACTCCATTGATCCATGCAGTTCAACTTCCGTATCACCACACAATTCCAATGTTGAAAAATGCTTGGAATGTGCCTTCAATTTCAACCCATGTAGTTCAACCTCCAACTTGCAAATTTTTCCGGATTTTGACATCCTCTTTTTCCCCCGGACTAGAGTCAATTTCAACAATATTTTCCATCACCCCGGTTGACTCTAGTTCCATATATTCTCGGGATCACTAACACTCATGGAGTCGGTTGGAGAATGTTCAAGTCTTGATTCCTCAAGGTAAA
This sequence comes from Nicotiana undulata, assembly GCA_005239495.1. Lineage (NCBI taxonomy): Eukaryota > Viridiplantae > Streptophyta > Magnoliopsida > Solanales > Solanaceae > Nicotiana > Nicotiana undulata. The sequence goes on along the minus strand of ML289757.1, from coordinate 9,270 downwards.
GCGCATTTTCATCCTCGGAATTGGATTCTTCTTGGCTTCCATCCGCACTTTTATTTTGAGAGGCATAATGAGCCTCCATCAATGCTTGCATTTGATCCTCCAAAGTGCGGATGTGCTCATCATTTTGAGTTACATCATGTTTCAATTCCTCGAGTGCAAAGTTGTGTTTTTCCTCATTCTCAAGAATGGCCTCCAACATAAGCATCATCCTCTCATTTTGAGCATTTGAGAGTTCTTCTTGGTTTTGTTCAAGTACCAAGGAAGAATTTTCAACTTCAACCTCCAAGGAAGGTTCTTGGCTATCACTCACCTCCAAGGCTTTTTGAACCCTTGAAGCTTCAATCATTTCATCCATTTGTTAGTGCAACCTTTCAAGTGCCAAATCATTTTGGAGACTAGTCTGCAAAAGTTCTTCCAAGGCATTCTGCTCATGGTTTCCGTAGTCAAGTAAGCACTCCAACATGAGCTTGAACTCTCCATGGAGTCTCTCACCGTGGAGCCAGTAGGTTTCGTTCTTCTCGCTGAGGCTCCAAACTTCAACCTTATGCTCCTCATGAATTCTGATAAAGGATTCATGGTGCAACACCGAAGCCTACACAAGGAAAATAAGAAGTGTTAAGAAAATCCTAAAAGTACAAAAAGAATCAAAAGTAAAGTCCGAAAGTTACCCGATTCAGCGCGTGTTGGGCCTGTTTGAACAATAAGGCTACTCCACGGCATCAATCACCGTCTGGTCCTCTTCGGTCACAAGTCCCCTTAAATAGCTAACAATCACGACTGGGGAAGAAAAAACCCGAGTATCCTCGGGGACGGTCAACACCAAATGTCAGTTACGATTAGGATTGGCACTCGGAGCTGGAAACTGATCTACGAGCTTAGAACTTGATAGAGACCCAATGTGCCCCGTCGATGACACCCTCTTTGGCACCGACGGGTCACTGAAATCGGGGATCTCTTCGGAAGTGGCTGCCTCGATCCCGTCGAAAAGGTTTTGGAGATCCATTTGTTGCTTATCCAACATGTTTGCTTCTTGGATCATAGCATCAAAGATCTGGGACGAATCAGAGACGTTGACCACACTGGGTTCGACCCCAGTAGCTCTTTTCGGTACTGCGGGGGTCGTGCTTTGAGTTTCTTCCTCTCCATTCTTTGATGAGGAAGAGATGGTTTCTGGCTCGGGAACCCCGGTCAAAGCCCCTTCGTTAATTGCCTCTGATTCGGATGACTTCCGTGCAGAAATGGCAACCCTCGGGCGAGTCACTGCTCGACGTCTTCTTCCTTTTTTTTCTTCACTATCCGACTCATCCCTTAGCCGATGAACTGACTCCATTGATAAGGGAGCAACATTTTCCTTAGGCTTGCACGGCTTCTTCGTGGGCTTCTTCTTTTCCGGGTCCAACGAACTTGGGGGCCTTTTTCTTGTTTTCTCTTTGACCGGCTTCGAAGCTGATGATTGATGAAGAATTTCTTCATCGCCGGTAGGAGGTCTCATCGAGAAGTCTTTCCTAAGATCTGCAAAAGGGGCAAGGAAGTTAGCTAAAGAGAAGAAAAATTTTGAAGTAAAAAATGAAACTCACCATGGTTACGAGCCTCCCATCGGCCCTTGGAATGCTCTATCCAAGCCCGTTCAGAGCAGGGCCTCTGAGACACCAAGTTCTCGAACCATCTTTTTAGCTTCGAAACCGGGTCTGGTATCTAGGCCACGACTGCAAAATAAAGTTAAGATAAGCAACGATCGAGGGAAATACGAATGGGAAAACGAGCACTAAAGGCAAAAATACTTACGATTGAAATTCCACTTCTCCGAGAAGGGAATATCTCGACAAGGATTAAGTCTGATGTCTTTATTCTGACGAACCTATCCATCGAACCGCGGTCACGGATTTTGTCAAGGCTAGATAACTAATCTTTGGTGGCCCGACGCGATAGCTTGATTAACCCTCAATAGATTTGGGGACTGTATAAGTGCATCATATGATCGAGTGTAAAGGAGTTACCCTTTATTTTGCTAGAGAAGAAGTGGAGGAGAACGATGATCCTCCAGAACGATGGATGAATTTGGCCAAAGGTAACATTGTACCTTTTGCAGAAGGCCACTATCACAGGGTCTAAGGGACTGAACGTAAAGGGGTAAGTGTAAACACTCAAGTATCCCTATACATATGTGGTGATCGATTCCTTGGGGGAGGGAATGATCACGTCCTTGTTTAACCAGCCACACTCCTCCTTAACTTTGTCAAGAAGGCCCTCGGTGATAGTACAAATGTACCTTGACATCGGTTCACATCGGCCTGGTACCGAAGGAGTTTTTTCTAGTTTAAAATCTGCGATTGACAGGTACCCCGTTGGAACATATTCCTCAAAAGGGGGATTCCGCCGTGACTATATCACCGACAGGGCGTGATAAAGACGAAGCCTCTTTTTGAGGCACAATTTTGGATGTCTTTTCCATTTGTGAAAGGTGGATAATGAAGATGTTGATTAGAGTTTAGAAAAATTGGGCGAGAAAAGCTAGAAGCAAAAGTCTTTGTAAAGAAAATACAGAGAAAGCAATGGGTGTAAAGGTTTGAATGAAGGAAGAATCGAGATTTTATAGCTTGGAGGTGACGGTTCAGAGCCGTCCAATGGCCGACCAGCGATTGACATGCATTTAATGTGTTGGTAACTGTACCGACGGGATGCTTCGGTAATGTGACGTCATGTCAAATCGGGTTAAAGGTCAAAGACCTAATTCGTTTCTTATCATTACACTTCAAAAAAGAGGGGACTATCTGTATACGGTTAAAACCGGGCTCACCCGATTTTGTTGGTTAACCGAGGCCAGGATGATGGATCGAGGACTGGCCCCGTATTATATCAGACCGTGACATGAGAATACGGTACCGAGCTCAAGATTCGAAGTACCATGAGATCTAAATCAGCGACGATCGAGACCAAACGAGATAGACATCGAGCAAGACCGAAGATAGCACAATAACGGAAAAGCAGGATATCCGTGATCGGTCGAAGATCATGGCGGAAATCTCGGAACGGATCAAATCATGAATTGTTACCTAGATAATCATGTGATTTCCTTCTATAATTAGAATTGTACCATAAATAGAATTCCTCTACCATAGAAAGAGGGGTTCTAATCATTTGTTACCATCTTATTCTCGCATATCAAAGAAATACAATACCCTTTATCTCTGAAATTCTCTTGTTCATCAGCTTATTTCATATTTCATAACTTATTTCTCAGTCAGTTCAAGGGTGTACAACTTGAGGGTTGCCTTGCATTTCGCTACCGGTCTGCTTTATTTTACTTTCAATTTTTATTATTAATCATCATATTTATCAATTGGTATTAGGTGAAATCACTTGTCCTTAAAACCACTTATAAGTTTAATTGTTATCCGATTTTAAAGGTAAACCAAATTTAGATTAATCTGGTCAATCTCGTTGCTAATTAACAATATAAAAAGGTGAATTCCTTTGTAGATGTGAAACAACCTAAAAGTCAATTAAAGTAAATTAAAGTAAAGCAGAAGGAGTAACATTTAAGTGCGGTTAACATCATAAATTCAATGCTGAAAAAACACATCATAGAGCCAATAATTTTCTAATTTGGAAACCTATGTTGACTTCAATCGACAATTATAATAGTTAGACTTCAATAAATAAAATAAGAATTGAAAGCATTATTCAGATCATGCATCAGGTGTGCCTTTATAAATTATAAATTAGATAGCGGTCAACAAATCATAAATGCTACGACATTATTTACAAAGAAAACTATAACATGTTCAATATTAAACATGTAATTCAAAGTTCTCCATTCTAACAATAAATGGCATTCAAATTGGCTCAACTTCCCTTAGGACTACGCATTTTACTTCTAATATGTATCATTACTTTTCTTCTCGAAATTTCAAATTTTCTTTTAATAAAAAAAAAATTGATCAGACTTCGCTATGCGTAGGCAAGTGTAAATAACTTAACTTCCTTAAACAATATAACAACTCTGACTTGGCTTTCATATCTCCGTTATCATATTATCGATAATCTGTTTGGATTAGTTTGAAAGGTAAAATAAAGAAAGAAACACGATTTTCAACTCACAGTAGGAAGATCCCATTACATCATTTGAAAGGATTTACTATAATTGTTGACCATTTTCCTACAAAAAATAACTATAATTCACAGGAATATATAGAATAGAAAAAGAAACAATTGTAGCAAGCCTGCATTAGGCAGGACTTTGGAAAGTTTTCATTTTTTGATACCTGGCTTAGAAACTGGGAAAATATTTTTGCGTTTTTTTTCGTGACCAGTTAGTATAAGTTTTACATTATCTTTCTAATTATGTTCACATACTGGAAAGGCCCAGCTGAGCTTCTAAAAGATGGACCCTAAAGTGTTTGAACTATATCGGTTTTAAATTCCAAGATAGTAACATCAAGTGTTAGTAATTAGGTTTTGGATTTAACTCTATATATATTCAGTGAACTTCTTAATACAAATATAAGATTTGGACTAAACTGAGTACGGTCAAATCCGTATCCTCACTCTACGCAGTATATCTTCTTAGGAACACCCCACCCCCACCCAACATGTGGAATTATTTATGTTTGAAATTGAATTGAGAATGTAGTGCAGATTCGCTTAATGAAATGCATCAATTAAATATCGATCCCAATGATCATCTAATTGTATGGTCAGAATTAGGTACTAGCTAGACAAATACTAATTTGGAGATATATCTCATGTTTGGTTGTAGTCTTGTACATATTAATTAATATGGTATAAATATTATATCAGATGAAGCTTTTAAATATCCTATATACAAGGTGAGATCGGCCAATGTATCCTGTGAAATGAGGTAACTTTGGGCTAACAAGGTAAATATTCATCATTGCTTAATCAGAAATCTCGAGTTTGAACATGTAAATATAATTGTTTTTGAGAGAGCGCACTAAAATACACCATAATAATCTATCAAAGCACAATTAGTCGGGCCGATAAGATACGGATAGTTAAAACAAGAAGAGGTAAATGCTTTGGATGGTCTTCTTAGATCCACAAGAATTGAGAAAAAGAAAAACAACGTAACCATACGTAAAATATCTTTCGTTTATAAATGTTCCCCAAATTTTGCACTGAAGTCTGCCAATCAACCATCTTATTCAAACAAGTACTAGGAAAATTCAGATTTAAACTCCCCTTTGCCGTTTCAACTTCAGTCATCAACTAAAGTATTTATCTAATCATGAAGATGAAAACTGGAACTCGAATTTAGTCAGCAGACTCAGAATCACACAGCAAATCCCAGAGATAACTTATTCTCTTTCTATATTATCAGACTATAAAAATTAAACTCAACTAATATGTTGCCCTCTTATACCCACAAATAGGTTTGGCAAAATGGTTAAGAGAAAACAGTTAAGCACTCATATTATCCACTAAAAATGGGTTGGATAATGAACTTTATAAAAAATGAATCAAATATGGATAAGAACCATATTATCTATTTAGAAAATGGATAACTAATGAGTAACCAATGGATAACCAATGGGTTTAACTTTTACATTTGTAAAGCTTCAAATTGGGGGTTTCTCAAGTTGGGGAGACTAAGAATTCTCCCAAAAGTGATCATATACAAGAAGTCATGGATAATATGGTTACCCATATTATCCGCCGGTTAACCCGTTTTTATCCGTATTAAATATGGGTCGGGTCGGATAATTTATCCGTTTTCATTACCCGTTTTTGACCCGAACCATATCCAACCCGACCCGCCTGTTTGTCACTCCTAGGCACAAACATAACTGATTGTTTACTTGAACTACTGAGGTATGATGGGATAGATGTGCTCTTTGCACCCTTAATAAGAGGCCTCAAGTTCAAGTGAGATTGAAAAAATTTGATGGAGAGCATGCACCTTCACTTTAATGTGCCTTAACACAACGTGAATTTAAATTAGTGGGGCCCATAAATTCCAAATACAAATATGTTAGTTTGAGTGCCCGTATGGATTACAAAACTTGGTTCTTTACCGTATTCCTTAAGCGTAAAGTAAACAAGCAACAAGATGAAAACAACGATTTTTACGTGAAAAATCACCCAGCTCAAAAGGTGCAAAAACCACGACCTACCACGTATGATTTTCAACTCCAACTCCACTAGAACAATGAGCCAAATTGTATCAGTTACTATACTGTATTTGATTCACAAGTTACTCTAACTTGTAAAGCAAAATACTCACTCCAACTCACTAATTGCTAATGACACTTGATTACAACTCAATTTTCTAAAACACATTCACTAGGCTGACTCAGAAAGAATACAAAGCAAGTACTCAACACAAGTAAACGACTTTTCACTCTTTAGTTGATGTGTAAAGGATGATTTAGAAGTCCAAAGTCAGTCCTATTGAAACACGACTTGAAATCTTCTAGGAGTCCTATTCAAAGTCATCTTCCTCTTTGATAGGACTCCTATTATTCTAAGGATTCCACACGCTTTAGGACTTTAGTCTCAGACTGAATTATCCATATCTTTTTGAGAAACAACCTTTATCACTTATAATAACCATCGTCCACCAAACTCAGACTTGGGTAACTTTGAGATAAAGTTCCTGTCTTGTACAGACGTACAAGTATGACTCAAGTGGAGCTGATTCTTTCTCCCGAGGAGCAGGTTCTTCAAAACAGTTAAGCGGCTACATTGAGGACCTGGTTCTTTGAAAATTTAGGCATACTTTGTTAATCAAAACATTCAATATTCAACAAATTCTCCCTTTTTGATGATGACAAACTTTGTGAACACCAGAACAAGATAATCACCTCAAATAACCAGATAATCACAACAAGTACTATTGACAGACATGTATGCTCACAACAACTTCCAACCTTATCTTCCACCTTTTGGCATCATCGAAAACATACACAAAAAAATGTTAGGCACTAAGTATAGATAATGAAAGATTCAAAGCAAACAGGGGACAACACAAGCATAAGAAGGGGCAAATAAACTAGGTTGATGATCCAATACACTACAAAGTAGTAAAGCATAGAAATATGAGACATTAAGTAGTGCCAAAATAAGCCCAGGGCGTTGACTTTGTCATTAGAACAAAATAAACTAAGCATACTGCAAACTACTTAGACTAAGACAAAAGGAACAAAAGATAACGCATCACTAGAATAGCAAAATTACTAAGGACACTAGGAAGGAACATGTTCAAGGGTGAGAAGCAAGGGGGAAAAAGCTTTCACAAGAGTGGCAATCTCTTGAGCATTGGCCTCCCTGTCTCTTTTGATCTCTTCCTTGAGTTGCATTGTTTCCTTTCTCAGCTCATTATTGTCTTCACGAAGCTTGGAATTCTCTTCAACGGCAAACTTCAACCTCTTGTTGTGTTCTGCAACCCTACTGCTCACAGGAAGAATGGCAGATCTTGTGGGTCCTCTAGCCTTGATCTCCTCATAGCCACACTGCTTAAGGGTAACAATATCCAAGACATGATTGTGGTTTCCAAACATAAGCTTAGGTAACGCAATGTTGATCTTGTCAAATAACACAGTCAACATGAAACCATATGTCATAGCATGCTTTGGTTTGGAAGTATTTGCAACTTTTTCCATGTGTTGAATCATCAGGCAAGGAAGAATGATAGGTCGACCAGTGTCAAGTAGTTTCATCACAACCATTTCTAGCAGAGTTGCTTCGTGCCTTCTCTCAGACCTCTGAAGAATGCAGGAGTTGACAAATTGAAATAGTAGCTTGTGAAAGGGAGTCATATCAGTCTTGTGCATTTTCCGGCGAACATCTAGTTCAAACTTTTGGGAGAACTTCCTGGTGACCACAATGCTAGTGTAACCATCATTGTCTATGGCTGGCCACTTCTTCTTCAAGTAATTATCAAATCCCAAGGAAGGTATATTTAGAAGCAGCCCCAACTCCTTAGCTTCAAACTCGATGTCAAATCCCCCTACCTTAGTCTTGACTACATTCACATCAAATGTGAAATTTTTGTAGAACTCCACCACAACAGGAACACATATTGGGGGGAAAGCTTTGACAAACATGTGCTTTCACCCCTATAGCTCAAGTTCTCAACCAGTTGATCCATCCCCTTCTCATAAGTGTTGGCAAGAATCTTCTCATTTAGCACTTTTCTACTCCTGAACTCTCTGAGTCGATCAAGTGCAGCAGGCACATTCTTTCTTATCTTACCTCTAGTGTCCCTTGTAGAAGAGGTATCATGTTTGGTGGATTTCGCTCCCTTTTTCTTTGGTGTAGCAGACTTTGCTGGCAAGGCAGAGTCAAATTCATCTTCTCCATCCACCTCAACAATAGGTTCCACAATTATACCTTCTTATGTGGCTTCGTTGCACTTTTGGATTCCTTCGTGATTTGTTGTCACGACCCAAATTCCCAACCTCAGGGATCGTGATGGTGCCTAACACCACACTTGGTAGGCAAGCCAATGTTAAAAGTCGATTAACTAATTTCCTTGATTAATTACTTGAGCATAAATAAATAAATTCCAATTGAACCTAATTAAAATAATTCCAAACAAAATAAAATAAAATGATAATAATAATCATTTAAATAAAACGAATCGCGAACTAATTATGTAAACAACTCTAAGACTACCCCAGGGTCTGGTGTCACAATTCACGAACTACTAAAGAATACTACAAATAATGACCGAAAGAAGTAGTGTAATTGTTCTGAATATAATAAAATAGTACAAATAATAATAGGAGAAGACACTCGGNAATCCTCTACTGCTGATTAATACCTGGATCTGTGCAAAAGAGCACAGAGTGTAGTATCAGTACAACCGACCCCATGTACTGAGTAAGTGCCGAGCCTAACCTCGGCGAAGTAGTGACGAGGCTAAGGCGGGGCTTTAACGATAAACCTGTGATATTAGCATCTATACGATAACACAATAAAATAATTCTACACGAACAAGAAAATATATCTGAGACAATAATTATAAAACAAGAAGGAAATCCATACACATCAATTCAAATACTGCAACAATAATAAAATAACACAACCGCCTCTTTTAGGCCTCAGCTATAATCAATCCTCAAGAATTTCCAAGCTTTCAAAATTTATCGTTAAATAAAAGTAGTGCTAAAATATGAAAATAGTAATATAAAATAGAAAGTTTCAAATCTTTGTTTTTCTGAAAATAAAACAGTAATAATAATTATTTAGCTTTTCAAATCTTTATTCTCTTTGAAAATCAGTAAATATATAAATGTCCTCCCTTAT
>ML289756.1:39319-68961 GCA_005239495.1 Nicotiana undulata | reverse complement strand
AATTTAGTTAATCTTGATCCTTAGGCGACGTATAGCACATTTCTTCAAGAATCATAATTTTCCAGACGCCGAGGCTCGGAGTTGAATATTCCAAGCACGTCAAGAATGAGTTTTAAGGGAAACCTTTGATAAATCCTCCTCGATTCTTCCTAAATTGATATAATTATGTGTTTTTGGCTAGTTGCGAGCCATCGAAGGTAATTCGGAGGATTCGTGCGTCTTGTTGATTGGTCCGTTGACCGGAGGAGTACTTGTCCAGGTGAGTCTCCTTTCCAAACTTTGTAAGGGGGAAATGTCCCCTAGGCTCCTTGTTGCTAATTGTGATTGTTGAGGGGGCTGCGTACGTACCACGTGACGAGAGTCCGTACGTGGCATCTATACTGTATGTTGGGTAGCCGTAGGACCCACGAGCATGTTCTAGCTGTTTGTTTGATATTATCTGATGCCTTGTACAAGTTATTTGCCGGTATATGATGAAATGGAGCTATGATAGCTTTGAATTAAATGTACATATTATCCAGATAAGAATTATGAATTTCATCAATTGATTAATTGTGTTACTTCTGATGTAACTGATAAAGAAAACGGAGTAAATGAGATAAATCTAAATCTTGAGCTATTGAGCGAAACGAAGGTGGTTGTAAATCCTTCTTGTACTTGAATTATTCCACCATGGCGATATTATGAGAAAAGAGGATAATATAACATAAAATCCTAACTTGACTATCAAGAGAGATGCGAATATCCAATCCCCTTGAGCATTGATGAGTCGGTACCATGGTGTCTACATATACACATATATATGCATTCATGCATTCATGGCCCCCGAGTCACAGGTATGATTCGTGATCGGGGAGAAACTTATATTTTCATTACTGGCCCCTGAGTCACAGGTTTGATTCGTGATCGGGGAGAATTATACTACTATTTTCATCGGCCCCCGAGTCACAGGTATGATTCGTGATCTGGGAGGGTTTTACTTGCATCATTGGCCCCGAGTCACAGGTATGATTCGTGATCGGGAGAGTATATATATATTTATTTCATTGGCCCCCGAGTCGCAGGTATGATTCGCGAGCGGGAGAGATATTGGCCCACGAGTCGCAGGTATGATTCGCGAGCGTGGAGGTTTACTTTATCGAGTCAGCGCACGAGTCGCAGGTATGATTCGCGAGCGTGTGGAGCTTTATGACCGAGTCAGTCCTTATGACCCACCCTTATGACTTCGGCCGATAGTCTTGTCCGTGTCGGATATATATATGTATATACACATTTGCATTCATCAGCATTTGCATTGAGTTGGGATCGTACGAGGGTGAGTTGAAAAAAAATACTGAGTACTGGAAAATGAACAATTGAGAATTAAGATAAGACATTTCAGTTAATGAAAGAAACCAAGTGATACATATGATCAGTTTACAAAGAAAGGTTATGCTTAAGATCAGTTACATGTTTGTTGATTACATGTCCTTACTTGATGTATTTCTTTTTTCTCACATGATTTATTGCTCAGCATGTACCTTATTTATTTATTTATGTACTGGACATTAGTGAGTATGTATTCTACCTCTCGTCACTACTCTTTACGAGTTTAGACGGGATACTCACTGGGTACATATTTGATTATATGCTGCACTTTCTTTCTTTTTCTGCACTTGATTGTGTAGGTGTTGAAGTCCGTCCGTCTGCTGATAGGTATTGATCGCGGTGTCGCCCTATACGGTGAGCTGTCTTCTTGGCGTCATCCTGACAGCACCTCTGGAGCCTTCTAGTTTCATTTTGCTCAGTCTTTTGTTTCAGACTGCGGCTTGTATTTTTGTATATATATTTCGGTTGCTGTATCTATGTAGCCGCCCGTTGACACTATGACACTAGTCCTGGAACACACTTGTTGTAGTTATGTTAGGTTTCGGGGTTGTATATATTTGGCCTAGCTGTGGTTCAGCTTGTTTCTACAGCCTTACCACATACCGTTGATTATATTCTGCACTTTTATTGTTATAGTTGTACGGTGGCTTGCCTAACCTTGCCGTTAGGCGCCATCACGACCTGAACTGGTTTTGGGTCGTGACAGTGTGCCTGTGACCGCTTCGCAATTTACTTTCTGTGAGCGATGTGTGATTTCCCCTACTCTTATGGGATCGGGCTGTACGCCACGTTGGATTTAAAGATACTCCTATGGGATCGGGCCGTACGCCACGTCGAATTGAAAGGTATTTGTATATAATTGAGTCAGCACACGAGTCGCATGTATGATTCGCGATCGTGAGAAGCTTTATATTAATTATATATAATTGAGTCAGCAGACGAGTCGCAGGTATGATTCGCGATCGTGGGGAGCTTTATGATAAATCGATATAAGTGTGTCAGCACTCGAATTGCATGTATGATTCACGATCGAGGGAAGATTTATGGTAATTGTATATAAATGTGTCAGCACCCGAGTTGAAGGTATGATTCGCGAACGGGGGAAGCTTTACGTCTATTCAGTGTATAGATATTTCCTTACGACTCCTGCCGGTTGTCTTATCCTTGTGTGCGCGTGACTATTTGGTATTGTTTCATGGACATTGATTTGACCAATATTTAGGGGAAAAGAAAGTGAGAATTATTATTTGCTTTTGGTGTTTACTTGGATTTCGGTGCATTACACGTATTTGATGTACACTGTCATACATGCCTACCATTTCCATTATATCTTGTCATATTCTACTATTGGACCTTAGTGAGTGTCCAATCGACCTCTCGTCACTACTTCTCCAAGATTAGACGGGATACTCACTGGGTACATATTTATTTATGTACTCATGCTGCACTTCTGTACTTAACTGTGCAGGTTCTGAGGCTGATGCATCTAGTAATGAGACGAGGAGCTAGATATTGATTATAGTGGACCTGACTTCACAGTGAGTTTCTTCTCCTGACGATCCTCAGCAGGACCATGGAGTTTCATTTGCCTAATTTCCCGTCTACTTATTTCAGACAGTGGGAATTGCATATTTTTATCTTTTGTATATCCAGTTAGTATGCCCGTGATACTCGTGACACTAGTTCCTAGCACATACGTAGTAGTTATCATGGACTGTATATATATTTGGTTCAAACCTCCTTATGGCTGATTTTTGTTTAAAAATGATAAACTATCTTTTCGATATTATGTTTCATAACTTATAACCTGGTATATGAGGAAATATGTAATTTAATGAGGAAGAACCTTTAGTTAAATAAGTGTTGGCTTTCCTGAACCTGCTGTTGGGCGCCATCACGGCCTTAGTTAGGATGTTGGGTCGTGACAAGGCAATTGGATGAGACTTTATGAAGTAGTACGAAACAAAGAGGCACGGAACAACATATCCATGTGATAACCAGATACGGGAATCTCAAACTAATCGAGAAGATGAAGAGACACGGTCAAAATGAATCAGGGCAAGATACAGGGCAGATTCAGAGATCTTCAATTAATGAACCAAACGTTACATAACCTTCACGCGACAGTTACGGTAAATTATTGTAACGTTACATTAATGACATTACAAGTCATTAATGCTCAATCACTAAAAAGGGTAGACGTTGTATTAAGAAATTCCCTATATAAGGGAGTAAAATATAACATGTAAAGACACGTTCGAACCGCTATTGCAATATATTTAGTTTTTACGCATCTTACTGCTCTCTATTTACAAGTTTATTTTCAATTATTAGTATATCCTTTGGTAATCAGAAACCCGTGTTCTTCCTAAATTAGCTTTGGCCGATAATCTAATTCTTTGGTTTAACAAATTGGTTCCGTTACCGGGAATGTGATAATGTCGAACGCCGATGACTACAACCAACAAAGGGTTGGAACCCCAGTTCCATCGCCCTCTAGATCACCATGAGGATCAAGGGAACAATCCCCAGAAAGATCTGCGACTCAAAACAATAATCTCAATGGAAATGAACAAGCAGAAGAACAGGATACTATAAAACAAATGGTTGGTGAGTATGTGACTCAAGCCTTACAAGCTTTCATGATAGTACCACTAGCTGCATCACCAACACCTCCTCTTAACAACACTATAACTATGGAAAATCCACAATCCGGGCTATTAAAATCTGGGAGTGGAGGCACTCCAAATGAGTCCCTCGAAACAATACCAGGTATGTCCAATAATCCAGAATTACAATCTTTATTACTAACTCTGTAGAAACAGCAAATTCCTGGAGTACCACTTGTTATCAAAGGCATTAATGTTGATAGATATTCTCAACAACCTTGGAAGCCAAGTGCAACACCCTTGCCTATTCCCAAGAAATTCAAAATGGCTGATATTCACAAGTATGACGGGATAACTAATCCACGTGATCATGTGACTGCTTTTACCACCAGAGTAAAAGGCAACGACCTAAAGAAACAAGAAATTGAGTCAGTCCTAGTCAAGAAGTTTGGAGAAACACTCACCAAAGGAGCACTAACCTGGTATTCTCTTTTACTTGAAAATTCAATTGAATCTTTTGCTGAGCTTGCAGATTCTTTTATAAAAGCGCATTCCTGTGCGCAAAAAGAATGGAAGACATATTTAAATTAAAACAAGGAGACGCGGAGTTGCTTCGAGAATTTGTAGACAGGTTTCAATGGGAAAGAATGTTGCTACCAAGGGTACCTGACAATTGGGTAGCCATGGCATTTACAAGCAATTTAAATGACAAAAGCTCAGACGCCACGCGACGACTCAAGGAAAGCTTGAGAGAATTCCCAGCCACGACATGGAACGATGTCTATAATAGGTTCATCACTAAGCTACAAATAGAAGAAGGCAACATTGCTCAATCAAAAACTGAAGATCGAACCAGTTCTAGACGCTCCAAACCAAAAAGGAGAATAGGTAAAAACAGGTACTACCCTTATATGGGACCTTCGAGACGAGAAACTCGTCCCAGGTTCGAAAACATCCGGTCAGAATATAGACCATCAAATAGAGATACGAGCTCATCCTCATCAAGATCCCGAAAGGATCGGGATGAACGAAATAGAGGTAATATAAGGATTGGAGACTATAGCTTCAATGTAAGCACTTCTGAATTAATTTCAGTACTGAGAAATATGGGTGATAAGGTTCGATGGCCCAAAGAAATGAGGTCAAACCCAAATAAAAGGAATCCACACTTCTGGTGTGAATTCCATAACGATCATGGGCACAAAACATTAGATTGCAGATTTTTGCAAGGTGAGGTAGAACAATTATTAAAATAGGGCTATCTAATAGAATTGTTTAGTGAAAAAGGTAAGATGTCATATATGAAGAACAGGCAGGAGCCCCCAAAACCACCAATTTCAAAGCGAACAGTGAACGTGATACATGGAGGAGAGGAGGTGAACGGAGTAGTCTGCAAAAGAACAACGAAATTCACGATTACGCATGGGAAGCGGATTCGTGAAGACGTGGAAGCAGACAATATTACATTCGACGATGCAGATATCAATGGATTAATGCTTCCACACAATGACGCATTGGTACTATCCCTACTTATACATGACACTAACGTAAAAAGAGTGTTGATTGATCCAGATAGTTCAGTCAGCATCATTCTGTCGAGAGTTGTGAAAGAAATGCTAATGGAGGATCAAGTAATCCAAAAAGCATGAGCCTTATCTGGGTTTGACAATTCTGCGGTCATAACAAAAGGGGAAATTGAGCTGAGCACCTACGCATAAGGAGTAATCAAAAACACTAGATTCCAAGTCATTGATATTGATATGGACTACAACGTAATCATCGGGAGACCATGGATCCATGACATGAAAGTAATACCATCTACCTTACATCAGGTAATAAATTTTCCTTCCAAATAGGGAATTCAACAGATTCGAGGTGATTAACAAACCTCAAGGAGTATCCGTAACATACTCTAACAAAAAAAGAACAAGCGGAAAAATCAAAGGACGACGAAATCTCCCAAACAGGTATGGAAACAACTGTTGCTCAAACAGGTATGGAAACAATTGTTTCTCAAACAAGTGCGGAAACAACTGTTGATCAAACAAGTATGGAAGAAAATGCTATCCAAACAAGTACGGAGGAAGATATCCACGAGAAGGTGAATTAAGTCACCACGGAAGAAGAATTAAAACATACGAACATGGATTCCAGACCTGATGTCATTAAGGAATTAGAAGAGGACGAATATATCAAAACAATTACGGAGGAACTCGAAGTTGTTACACTGCTCGGGCGAAAGCCCGAACAAAAAGTTCACATAGGCACGAGGCTAAGCCCCAGCAGATAAGGTAAGTTAATTGAATATTTGAAGGCTAACGCAGATTGCTTTGCTTGGTACCATTCAAACATGACAGGTATTCCTCCAGAGCTGATGACTCATAAACTAAATGAAGATCCATCCTTCGTGCTTGTCAAGAAAAAGAAAAGAAAACAAGGACCATTCAAGAACCAAGTGATCGACGAAGAGGTAGAGAAACTCTTGAAAATTGGTTCAATACGTGAGGTAAAATATCCTAATTGGTTAGCCAATACAGTAGTGGTGCCTAAAAGGAATTGTAAATGGAGAGTATGCGTAGATTACACAAATTTAAATAAATCATGCCCTAAAGAATCATTTCCGTTACCACACATAGATCAAATGATTGATGCCACTACAGGTCATGAATTGTTAAGCTTTCTAGATGCGTACTCTGGTTATAACTAGATAAAAATGGATCCCTCATACGAGGAAAAAACTTCCTTTATTACAAATAGGGGGACTTATTGTTACGAAGTCATGCCTTTTGGCCTAAAAAATGCTGGAGCCACGTATCAGAGGCTGGTGACCAAGATGTTCCAGGAACATCTGGGGAAAACAATGGAGGTATACATTGATGACATGCTGGTGAAATCAACACAAGCGAAAGATCATTTCCAGCATCTTTCAATTACCTTCGAAATCCAACGCAGGTATAATATGAAACTGAATCCAGAAAAATGCGCCTTTGGCATGGAATCAGGTAAGTTATTGGGCTTCCTTGTATAAAATAGAGGAATAGAAGTAAATCCTGCTCAATTTAAAGCTATTGATGAAATACCCAATATAGTTACGAGTAAAAAGGAAGTTCAAAGACTAACAGGAAGAATTGCAGCCTTAGGAAGATTTATCTCCAGGTCCTCGGAGAAAAGTTTTAAATTTTTCTTAGTTCTTAAAAATCATATTAGTTCGAATGGACTGAAGAATGTCAACAGGCTCTCAAAGATCTGAAGACCTATCTATCAAAACCCTCGTTGTTGTCTAAGCCAAAAGAGGGGAAAAGGCTGTATGTTTATCTTGTCATTGTAGAAATTATCGTAAGTGTAGTATTGGTAAAAGAAGAAAAATGTAAACAATATCCAATTTATTATGTAAGCAAGTTTTTATTCGATGCCGAAACTAGATATCCACATCTAAAAAAATTAGGCTTAGCTTTAATAATGGTAGCTAGAAAATTAAGACCATATTTTCAATGCCATCCAATCACTGTTGTGACCTCATACCCATTGAGAAATATTCTACATAAACAAGAATTATCAGAAAGATTAGCCAAATGGGGAATATAATTAAGCGAGCATGACATAATATATCAGTCTAGGACTGCTATAAAGTTCCAAATTTTAGCTGATTACGTCGCCGATTTTAATACTAGCATAATCCCTGAGGCGTAAAAAGAGTTACAACTCTTTAACAGGGTTAATCCAAGAATACGGACCCTATTTACTAACGGCTCTTCTAATGTAAAAGGAGCCAGCTTGGGAGTTGTTTTAATATCACCTACGACTGAAAAGATACGACAAGTTATTAAATGTTATCACATAACTAACAATGAAACAGAGTACAAAGTTGTCATTATAGGACTTGAACTGGCACGAGAACTCTCAATCGATCAAATAGTGATCAAAAGTGACTCTCAACTAGTGGTGAACCAGATGCAGGGGACTTACACCGCTAAAGTGACCCGGATGCAACAATATCTGGAAAATACACGAGACCTAGTAAGACAATTCCAGTCATTGAAAATTATGCAAATACCTAGGGAGGAAAATGCAAAAGTGGATGCATTAGCTAACCTCGCAGCAGTTGCAGAAGTGACAAATAAAGACAATGCAATTGTCATTCACCTATTTCATTCAGCAATCGACCAGGATAAAAGTGAGGTAACATTCAACCATTTAACCTGGGATTGGAGAAACAAAATTTTAAACTTTTTGCAGAATGGCACCGTACCGAGGATAAGAAAGAAGCTCAAGCGCTTCGCCAAAAAGCTGCACGGTAGTGCCTCATTCGTGACACATTACACCGCAAAATGTTTGGAGGTCCCTTAGCTAAGTGCCTCAGACCCAATCAAACAGAGTTCGTTATGAAAGAAGTACACGAAGGACACTGCGGAAACCATTCAGGAGCAAGATCCTAAATCAAAACTCTAATCATAGCAGGGTACTACTGGCCCAAAATGGAAGAAGAGGCTGAGAGTTTCGTAGCTAAATGCGACAAATGCCAACGATTTGCTAACCACATGCATCGACCAGCGGAGCTACTTCACCCGGTGATATCGCCTTGGACATTCATGAAATGGGGCATGGACATAGTGGGACCCCTTCCCCTAACTAAAGGAAAGGTATGTTTTTTGCTCGTATTAACTGATTATTTCACAAAGTGGGTGGAGGCAGAAGCTTTTAAACTGGTGTGAGAAAAGGAAGTGAAGAGCTTCATATAGCGAAACATAATATGCCGCTTTGGAATACCGAAGGAAATCACATGTGACAATGGCCCACAATTCACAGGCTCACAAATCACAGAATTCTTCGAAAGTTGGCAAATCTAGAGAATCACTTCATCACCAAATCACCCCATAGCTAATGGGCAAGATGAGTCAACAAACAAAGTCATTATTAACAACCTAAAGAAACGGTTGGAAAGAGCAAAGGGAAACTGGCCAGATGAGCTACCGGCGGTAGTATGGGCTTACAGAACTTTTGCAATGTGATGACCTAAGGGGTCATTTTATGAATTTAGACTTTGTTCTAGGCTTAATAGTCATAAAAAGACTAATTTTAAATACCTCAATTTGCGTGCGCATTCCGGACGTGAAACCGGAAAGCTTTTATGTGAAAGTATGAGAAATAGTGATTTCTAGAATTTAAATTTGATTATAGTTGACTTTGGTCAGCATTTTGAGTAAACGGACCCAGATCTATGTTCCGACGATCCCGGGAGGTCTGCAGTAAAATATGGGACTCGGGCGTGTGCCCGGAAATGAATTTCGAGGTCCCAAGCCTTAGAAATCAATTTTCGAAAGAAAATGTTTTGCTGAAATATTAATGAAATAAAGAAAAGAATTAATGTTTGAAACGATTAGTATAGGGCTCGTATTTTGGTTCCGGAGCCCGGTACAGATATTTTATAGTATTTAAAGGTTTACTGTAAAATTTGGTGAAAAACGAAGTTCGTTTGACGTGATTCAGACATTCGGTTGAAAAGTTATGAACTTTAAGTGTTCTTGATGAAAATGGTGAGTTTTGAGGTTTAATTCATAGTTTTACATGTTATTTTCATGATTTGATCACACGAGCAAGTCCGTATGATTCTTTTAGACTTGCGTGCATGTTTGTTTTAGAGCCCCGAGGCTCGGGTGAGTTTCAAATAAGTTTGGGTTGTGTTGCGCTTGTTCTTTCTTATGCTTCGACGTCGTTTCTTCAAGCATAAATGATATCATATTGAACAAATGAGCTCCGATTTTTGTTTTGAATGTAGTATTAGATCCGTATCGTAATTACAGACCCGTAGCAAAAGGAATCATCAAATTTGGACATCGTATGAGGATTTTATGGTCATTTTACTAAGGTTGCCAGATTTTTCAGGTTAATTACGAAATTGCTACTGACGGCGTATTAAAAATCTGCACTATTTGCAAATATTAAAACATACATATCGCCTTCATTATAAGGTCAAATTGAGTGATTCAAAAGCCTACCTTGAATAGAATTTCACAACGAATCCATTGGAGACATAAATTCGAGTTTCGGGATAGTTTGGAATAAGAAACGAGGCACAATAGCTGGCATAAAAATATATATAAAACGGGCAAACTTCTTCCCACAGCCCTAGGAACAAATTTCTTCACCAAATATCATCCTCAAGTCATAGGTAATCAATTCTAAACTTTACTATTTCAATTACTCATTGTTTTTCATCACTTTTAAATCACAAACTAAGAATTTTCATGGTAAAAAATTAAGGGTTTGGGTAGAATTATGGAATTTAGTAAAAATCGTATCTTTACCTCGAATTAAAGTCGGATTTCAAAACTAATTGTATATTTGGGTTCGTGGGTAAATGGATAAACGTAATTTGATCTGAACCCTGAGTTTGGACCAAGCAGGCCCGGGGTCGGGTTTTCACTTTTTTTAAGAAAATTTAGGAAAAATTATATTTTTCAATAAACTTAGTTTCTTTTAGCATAAATTGATGATATTGAGTTAATTATGATTAGATTCGAGCAACTTAGAGGTGAATTCCAAAGGAAAAATCGTAATTGAGCAGTGAGTGGCTTGCCAAATTGAGGTAAGTGTTTGGTCTAACTTTGACTTGAGGGAATAGGAATCCCCACTTGTTTGCTATGTGAAATGCATGGGAATGGTGTATAGGTGAGGTGACGAGTATCTATGCACCACCCAAATGGCCTGTTAAATATGATCCTTTCCCCGTTCCCAATTTAATTGATCCCGATCTTAATTTTTCTTTGCTAGTTATTGTTTCCATGACGACTAGGCCTCATTACTTTGCTGTTAAATATTACTTGGTTATTTTGGAAGGATATTTGTTGTGTATTTGATTCTCTTGGGGAACATAAACGTTGAGCAGTTTGACACTATGTTAGAATTATATATATATATATCCATGTCGGTTTCTTTGACTATTTACATTATTGTTGTTTCAAGTTTACGGCTATATTGTTTTCTGTTTGAAAAGTTTGAATCAAAAATTGGTGTGATAAGGGTGAATAATTGGTGTGATAAGGGTGAATTAATTGGTGTGATAAGGGTGAATAAATTGGCGTGATAAGGGTGGATAATTGGTGTGATAAGGGTGGATTATTGATGTGATAAGGGTGAATAAATTGGTGTGATAAGGGTGGATAATTGATTGTGATATTGTGAATAGGTGGCATCGGGTTGCACGCCGCAACATGACTGTGAAAATGGGTAATAATGATGTTTTTACTGATTTTTAAACCTTAAATGTTTTGGAAACTCTTGATTTGCTCTACCGTTTTCCTTATATTTAGCACCTGTGATTATTTCAAAGTAAGCTTTGGAAACATGGAAATTTACTTGAGAGTTGGTTATAGCTGAGACCTGGAAAAGGCGGCTGAGTTATTTCATTGTTGTTGCAGTACTTAATTATTTGTTAGATTTCCTTTTTGCTTTATAATTATTGTCTCAATTATATTTTTCTTGTTCGTGTAGAATCATTTTATTGCGTTATTGTACATATTATTGTCACATGTTTTATGTTGTTAATGCCACGCTGTAGCCTCGTCACTACTTCGTCGAGGTTAGGCTAGACACTTACTTAGTACATTGGGTCGGTTGTACTAATACTACACTCTGCACTCTTTTGTGCAGATCCAGGTACCGACCAGCAGTAGAGATATTTAGAGCAACTATTCATTTATTCGGAGACACGAGGTATATCTGCCGGCGTTCGCAGATTTCGAGAGTCTTCTCCTATTTTTATGACGTTGTTATATTATATTCAGAATAGTTACATTATTTCTTTCAGCCCATTATTTATAATATTCTTTAGTAGTTCGTGAATTGTGACACCAGACTCTGGGGTAGTCTTAGAGTTATTTATATAATTAGTTCGTGGTTCGTTATATTTAATTGTTCATTATTTTATCTCTGAAAATTATTCACCAAAAACAAATAGATTCAATTTACTTTAGATTATTTTATTATGTCTAAATGGATAATTAATGCAAGATAGTTAATCGAATTGTAACATTGGCTTGCCTAGCAAGTGTGGTCTTAGGCGCCATCACGATCCCTAAGATTGGGAATTTGGGTCGTGACAAGTTGGTATCAGAGAACTAGGTTGTTTAGGTCTCACAAGTCACGAACAAACTTGGTAGAGTTTGAAGGATCGGTACAGAGACTTCTGTACTTATCTCTCAGAGGCTATGAAGTTAGGAACAATTTCACTTCTATAATAGTCCATCGTGCGAATTTATTCTACCATTGATGATTGAACTTTCCTATTCTTGTCCTCTCACAAATCTTGAAAACACGCGAAGCGTCTACAACCGGACAAGAGATGAAGCCCCAACTACAACTACAATTAGGGGAAGAAAGTGTAGCAGAGCTTAGTCTAAAGCTCGAACATCAACACATATCGTAAAGTCTCAAATGGATCTAAACACGGAGGTTCTAGCTCAGTCGATACATGTTGGACTAGTCCATATCCCAGAACGATTTATAGCAACTCCTGTATTGCATAACAAGGGAATAGGTGAAAGCAACGGAGTTGATTTATATGAGCTGTGAAGTATAACATGGTGGATTATCAGACATTGTGACATATGGCTTCGTGCCAAGTGGGGAAGTCCACTGTCAAGGAATAGATTGTGGGGTCATGTGCTATATCGTTTTTGTCTTGTAATGTATAAAGCCTGAGATTTTGCAAGAGATAAAACTGGGACTTACGATATGTCTGCCTACTTAATAACCATATACCTCAGTACCAAAAGAGTTATATAGACAACTTTAAATCTACAGAAGGTCTACTAAGCGTGGAAGTCACAGTTGTGGATTTTGGGACGCTCCAGAGGGAGTACAGTGGTTGACAAGCTTCTAGACTATATGGTTCGTACCAAGGTTTATCTGTATAGAGCTATACCTTTGGGGTCATTGTGCATCAATAAGGATAAGAGTTACCCCAAAAGAATGATGAAAGAGTATATGAAAAAAGGGGTACCTCAGCAGTGTTGAGTTAACATAGTAAAAGAAGAAATTGGCTGCCGGTGGTTGTGACAAGCCTACGAAGAGGATGACCAGCCAATGCAACATCAATTGCTTGATTGAGTTCTCAGAAATGCTTTGGAAAGATTAGTTTCTCGGACTCTCCATAATAGTTTTACATATTATTTTCATTATTTGATTGCACAAGCAAGTCTGTATGATGATTTTAGACTTGCGTGCATGTTTGGTTTAGAGCCCCGAGGGCTCGTGTAACTTTCAAATAGGTTTGGGTTGTGTTGCGCTCGTTCTTTCTTATGCTTTGACGTCCTTTCTTCAAGCATAAATGATATCATATTGAACTAATGAGCTCCAATTTCTATTTTGAATGTAGTATTAGATCTGTATCGTAATTACGGGCTCGTAGCAAAAAGAATCATCGAATTTGGACATCGTATGAGAATTTAATGGTCATTTTACTAAGGTTGCCAGATATTTCAAGTTAATTACGAAATTGCCACTGAAGGCGTATTAAAAATCTACACTATTTGTAAATATTAAAATCTACATATCTCCTTCATTATAAGGTTCAATTGAGTGATTCAAAAGCCTAAATTGACTATAATTTCACAAGGAATCCATTGGAGACATAAAATTCGAGTTTCGGGATAGTTTGGCACAAGAAATGAGGCAGAATAGCTGGCATAAAAATATATATATAAAACGGGCAGACTTCTTGTTCTTCAAATTTTCGAACCCCACAACCCTAGGAACGAATTGCTTCACCAAATATCATCCCAAGTCATATGTAATAAATTCTAAACTTTACTCTTTCAATGACTCATTGTTTTTCATCACTTTTAAATAAAAACTAAGAATTTTCAAGGTAAAAAATTAAGGGGTTTGGTAGAATTATGGAATTTTGTAAAAATCGAATCTTTACCTCGAATTGAGGTCGGATTTCAAAACTAATTGTATATTTGGTTTTTTGGGTGAATGGGTAAACGTAATTTGGTTCGAGCCCCAAGTTTGGACCAAACGGGCCCGGGGTCGGGTTTTCACTTTTTTTGAAAAAACTTAGGAAACATTATATTTTTCAATAAAGTTAGTTCTTTAGCATAAATTGATGAAATTGAGTTAATTATGATTANAATATATATATATATATATCCATGTCGGTTTCTTTGACTATTTACATTATTGTTGTTTCAGGTTTACGGGCTATATTGTTTTCTGTTTGAAAAGTTTGAATCAAAAATTTGTGTGATAAGGGTGACTAAATTGGTGTGATATGGGTGGATAATTAGTGTGATAAGGATGAATTAATTGGTGTGATAAGGGTGAATAAATTCGTGTGATAAGGGTGGATAATTGGTTNTTTTGTAAAAATCGAATCTTTACCTCGAATTGAGGTCGGATTTCAAAACTAATTGTATATTTGGTTTTTTGGGTGAATGGGTAAACGTAATTTGGTTCGAGCCCCAAGTTTGGACCAAACGGGCCCGGGGTCGGGTTTTCACTTTTTTTGAAAAAACTTAGGAAACATTATATTTTTCAATAAAGTTAGTTCTTTAGCATAAATTGATGAAATTGAGTTAATTATGATTAGATTCGAGCAAGTTAGAGGTGAATTCCAAAGGAAAAGTCGTAATTGAGTAGTGAGTGGCTTGCGAAATTGAGGTAAGTGTTTGGTCTAACTTTGACTTGAGGAAATAGGAATCCCCACTTGTTTGCTATGTGAAATGCATGGGCGTGGTGTATAGGTGAGGTGACGAGTATCTATGCACCACCCAAATGGCCTGTTAAATATGATCCTTTCCCCGTTCCCAATTTAATTGATCCCGATCTTAATTGTTCTTTGTTAGTTATTGTTTCCATGACTACTAGGCCTCATTACTTTGTTGTTAAATATTACTTGGTTATTTTGGAAGGATATTGGTTGTGTATTTGGTTCTCTTTTGGAATAGAAACGTTGAGCAGTTTGACACAATGTTGGGAATATATATATATATATATATATATATCCATGTCGGTTTCTTTGACTATTTACATTATTGTTGTTTCAGGTTTACGGGCTATATTGTTTTCTGTTTGAAAAGTTTGAATCAAAAATTTGTGTGATAAGGGTGACTAAATTGGTGTGATATGGGTGGATAATTAGTGTGATAAGGATGAATTAATTGGTGTGATAAGGGTGAATAAATTCGTGTGATAAGGGTGGATAATTGGTTTGATAAGGGTGGATAATTGGTGTGATAAGGGTGAATAAATTGGTGTGATAAGGGTGGATAATTGATTGTGATATGGTGAATAGGTCGGATCAGGTTGCACGACGCAACATCACTGTGAAAATGGGGAATAATGATGTTTTTACTGATTTTTGAACCTTAAATGTTTTGGAAACTCTTGATTTGCTCTACCGTTTTCCTTATATTTAGCACCTGTGATTATTTCAAAGTAAGCTTTGGAAAGTTGAAAATTTACTTGAGAGTTGGTTATAGCTGAGACTTGGAAAAGGCGGTTGAGTTATTTCACTTTTGTTGTCGTACTTAATTATTTGTTAAGTTTCATTTTTGCTTTATAATTATTGTCTCAATTATATTTTTCTTGTTCGTGTAGAATTTTTTTATTGCGTTATTGTACATATTATTGTCAAATGGTTATATGTTGTTAATGCCCCGCCCTAGCCTCGTCACTATTTCGTCGAGGTTAGGCTCGGCACTTTCTCAGTACATGGGGTTGGTTGTACTGATACTACACTCTGCACACTTTTGTGCAGATCCAGGTACCGACCAGCAGTAGAGATATTTAGAGCGGCTATTCATTTATTCAGAGACACGAGGTATATGCGCCGGCATTCACAGATTCCGAGAGTCTTCTCCTATTTTCATAACGCTGTTTTATTATATTCAGAACAATTACATTATTTCTTTCAGCCCATTATTTATAATATTCTTTAGTAGTTCGTGAATCGTGACACCAGACTCTGGGGTAGTATTAGAGTTATTTATATAATTAGTTCGTGGTTCGTTTTATTTAATTGTTCATTATTTTATCTCTGAAAATTATTCATCGAAAACCAATAGATTCAGTTTACTTTATATTATTTTATTATGTCTAAATGGATAATTAATGCAAGATAGTTAATTGAATTCTAACATTGGCTTGCCTAGAAAATGTGGTGTTAGGCGCCATCACAATCCCTAAGGTTGGGAATTTGGGTGGTGACAAGTTGGTAACAGTGCACTAGGTTGTTTAGGTCTCACAATTCACGAACAAACTTGGTAGAGTCTGAAGGATCGGTACGGAGACTTCTGTACTTGTCTCTCAGAGACTATGAAGTTAGGAACAATTTCACTTCTATTATACTCCATCGTGCGAATTTATTCAACCATTGATGATTGAACTTGCCTATTCTTGTCCTATCACAAATCTTGACAACACGCGAAGCGTCTACAACCGAACAAGAGATGAAGCCCCAATGACAACTACGATTAGGGTACGAGTCAGAAGTAGAGCTCAGGTTAAAGCTCGAACATCAGCATCTATTGTAAAGTCTCAAGTGGATCTAGATGTGGAGGTTCTAGCTCAGCCGATAATGTTGGACTAGTCCATATCCCAAAAGGATTTATAGCTACTCCAGTATTGCATAACAAGGGAATAGTTGAAAGCAACAGAGATGATTTTATGAGCTGTGAAGTTTAACATGCTGGATTATCAGACATTGTGACCTATGGCTTTGTGCCAAGTGGGGAAGTCTACTGTCAAGGAATAGATTGTGGGGTCATGTGTTATATCGGTTTTTGCTTGGAATGTATAAGGCCTGAGATTTTGCAAGAGATAAAGCTGGGACTTGTGATATATGTGCCTCCTTAATAACCATATACCTCAGTACCAAAGGAGTTATATAGACAACTTTAAATCTACAGAAGGTCTACTCAGCGTGGAAGTCACGGTTGCGGATTTTGGTGTGCTCCAGAGGGAGTACAGTGGTTGACAAGCTTATAGACTATATGGTTCGTGCCAAGGTTTATCTGTATAGAGCTCTACCTTTGGGGTCATTGTGCATCAATAAGGATAAGAGTTACCCCAAAAGAATGATGAAAGAGTGTCACGACCCAAAACCTATGGGTTGTGATGGCGCCGGACACCACTGTCAGGCAAGCCAACCCCTTAATCAGTTGAAATACCTTCCTGTTTAACAATTTCGAAATCGTTGCCTTTATTGCATTTCATAATCAAATAAATAAATTTTTGCAAATTAAACACGACAGGAAATCCATTTAATTCAATAAAACAAGACTCAGCAAATCCCCAGAACCCGGTGACACAAGTACATGAGCAGTTTCTAAGAATTTATACAATTATACAACTCTTGTCCGAGAAATAAATGGGACAAAGGAAATAGAGATACAATGTAAAGATATAGAAAGAAGGAGACTACGTCAACTGCAGAATGCCTCCTAATATACGAACATCGCATTAACTACCACACAAGGTACCAGGACATAATTGCGTACCTTAGCTGAATTGACACCATACACTGCATAGTCCATCTTCTAACCCAAATGACGCTCCCTGAACCTTAATAGCCAAGATTCTACTAATCTGATGCTCTCAATGCACTTTATAAGGTATATACAAACATCCTGTTGTAATGCTAACGATACCACTACCACGAAGGAGATGTGTAGAAAATTCATAACCATCTGCAGAGTTAACCACACGTTGAAATCCTTTCTATAAGCTTAGATCATCATCTCATTGAAAACCAATAATGGAAATTTCTTTGTAATATACTTGCATAATCTTATCACGCCGATTCCACATTTACAAATCTCATCTCACCCAGTATGAACTACTCAGATAACCGATCACCCCAAACACGGCCAGAAGCTTCACAAATGATGCCTCCACGCGCCAATAGGCCATAATTCGAACCCGACACATAAGGACAATAACATCGGGAAGGGACTACTCGACTCATGCTATAAATATGAAATTTTCTCAGAAAATAGGATGTAACACACAAGAATATCATTATAGGAGTCTTGCTCCACATCATACTGTTGCGGCGTGCAACCCAATCCAAATAACATACCCGTGGAAGCGTGCCACCCGATCCCATCATAAGATTTACATAAGGAAATATATACAGAGCCGAATCGCTCACAATTTACAAGATACTGAAATCGGTCACCAGCACGCTAAGTGCATAACACTATTTTGGGGAGACTGATAGAGTCATAGTCTACAAACTCAAGCACAACTGGGGTGCGATATATATTCTGAATCTCAAGAGCCATCCTGCTCGCGTAACCTCATCATTATGCGGAATCTCAACACATACAAAATTATCAGGCCATTTCACAACTCACACGGCACAATCACAATATCACATGGATTTGACTAAGGCGGAATAACACCTGATATTCTAATACCCCATCCTTGAGGAGCCACACCGAAATGAACAATCTGACTCGCCTGAAGCCCATAATCTTGTTTAAATCCATTCATTTATTTCAAGCTGATTCTGTTCCCGCGGAACTAGGCTGGTAGACTTACCTGGGTCCATAACAACCCACTTCTTTTCTCATAACACACAAGAACAACCATCATAGCCGGGATAAACACCCCAAAATCCGCAACTAATTGGATTGAACGCCTTTAAGGCATATATTCTCAAATAACCAATATTATACTTCCTTATACTTAGTCTAAATCTGAAATCAATCAGGTGGCTACAAGTCACGCTTACACAATCTTCCCGTGGTCACACTCCCACGACTTTCCACACAAGGAAACAAGTATGCACATCCATACCACCGACCATCCTAAGGCTGTAAAAAAATTCAAGGACCCGTAATCAGGATACCAAGTCTCTTTCACCAAACACCGATCTCAGGTGACACTGAAGACAACATCAGCTTATTCTAGACATTCAAATCCCTTGTTCTTGATCCTCTAAGCTCATGACATCCATGTTAACACTGAAGCAATCTTGATTCTTACTCTCAGTTACATACCGCTTATTGCACATAACATGCCAATATGGAATAGCATAGGAAGTTCAATCATAACTCCTGAACCACTAACAGGGTGAACACTTCATCACAAATATGGCCTTGGCATTCTTCTCCCATTTCTTCAGATCCTCAGTTGTGCAGTCAGCCCTAGTTTTAGGCACATCTGCTCCTTCAGCAGTTTTCTTCATTGTTGCAAGTGGTCCATCAGTGACTATGTCCCAGAGTTCATAGTCCTCTCCAATAAGGTGATCCTTCATTCTATTCTTCCACCAAGAATAGTACAGGCCGTTGAAGAGTGGTGGCCTTGCAGTTGATGGACCTTCCCAGTTCCCAGTTGGTGCACTCATCTTGATCTTTTCCTAGGTGTTAGCCTTTTCAAGGATAACCCGCTCTGATACCAATTGTTGATTTAGACTTCAATACTACACAATATTACAAGTTAATTTTTCAATACCCAATTTTCGAGTGCTGTCTAATAAGAAGAACCTGATTCTTCTTAGTCTACTACTTACTACTGTTTGCGGAATAATTAAGCAGTAATAGTAAAGACACGGGGATTTTTACGTGGAAAACACATGGCTCAAAAGTTGAAAAAACCACGACCTACTCCTCAGTAGGATTTTCTCAAACTCTTCACTAAAACTCTGAGCCAAAACGGACTTACAAAATAAACTCTTTTGTAATCCTAGGACTAACTCTAATCCTCTTTGTATCAACTAGCCTCTAGCTAATTTCTACAGATTTCAAGCTAACTCTAACTTGATCAATTTGTACCTATTACAATTGCTTCTATGAAAGCTGATAAGATACAGTATTTAAACTCCTACTAAAATCAACTAGACTCAATATACAAACAATGAAACTGTTTCTTCTAGTTGAACTGTAGCCTTTGTATTGCACAACAATTCTGCTTGCAAAATCTCTGGAACTTTTGATTCAAAACTTGATTCACTTTAGCACTTGTGCGTACCCTTTTTCAGCAGTAATACATTGATTATTTATAGAGTTTGTTTGTTGAGTCCATGATTCAATTCTGATCCAACTCTTCCTTGGTCAACGAGTTTGATTGTTACTCAACTTCCTTCCTCTATTTCTGTCCTAGCTGAAATCAACTTCTGTCTTCTCTATCAATTTGCAACCTTTTCGTATTAGGAGACATTCTCCTAGACTTGTACGATTCGTGATCCAACTGATTCATTCAGATGTGTATGCTATGATGGACCTGGTTCAACTTTACACCTTTTGTCAATCTTCAAAACCCCTTCAGTGACATGGGCCAACAAATTCCCCCTTTTTGATGATGACAAACTCTGTGCATTTATCCTCTATACACATCCAACACTTTGTATTTTTGTGATCATTAATCATCAAGAACAAGGTTCATTAGGTTATAAATATCACTTAAAAGATTTTAAATTTTTTGAACAATACTGCAGCACAACATTGTTCTATTCTGTAGCACATCTTCCCCCTTTTGGCATCATCGAAAAGTTGCAAAATGATACTTACCAGTAATTAATTCTTACTCATGGCCAATTTAGGCAACTGTAGGTGCAAACATTATTAATCAACACAAGAAACCAATAATGTAAGCTAAATCATAAATAGAGACATTTGTCAAAACACCAAGCTTTCATTTGATTAACATGGATTACCAACACCAAAACAGATTAAATTAAAGACAACCAAAACATGAGTAAGACAGAAATAAAAACTAAAACAAAACACACTCGACACAGTCCCGAACTGGGAACTTGATAGGATATGAGGGGGTAGTTCTGAAAATTCCTAAGTTTGGGGTGGTGCAGAAGAGGAAGGATTCTTGGTTTGGAGAAGAGACAGCATTTGGTGTAAGACACCCTTATTTTTCTCCTTTTCCTTGGCTAATTCATCTTTGAGAGCATCACGCTCACCTTCCACCTCTACTAAGCGAGTCCTCAACCGAAGGATCTCCATATCCTTTTTCTCGCTTTCTTACTCCAGAGTACGGACCTTGCTGTTGACTGGTTGCTTCCGAGATGAACCAGGTTTATCTGCCGGGGCACTGACAGGGTAATCACATGATAGCAAAGTGTCCTTCCCAAAGAAATCCTTTGCAGTAGCCATTTCAGCCTTCTTTGTAGGAACTCCAAAATGAGCCTGAACTGCAGTAAGGATAAAGCAATAAGGAATCGTATGTGCCTTGGTTCCATTCACCACTCTTTCCAAAAGATGGATGATTAAGGATGTCCGATTGATTTGCTTGCCTCTGTATAGGTACTCCATGAGCGTTAGATCCATATAGTTGGCAATGTGCTTGCGCTCTTGTCTGGGCAGCAGAAATTTGATTACAAACTCAAAGAATAGCTTGTGTTCAGGCTTCATCTCGCTTTTGTACACAACCCTGCGCTCAGGCTCTTATTCATTGTCACAATAGAATCTAGTGATGTTGAGTTCTGAGGCCATTCCATCCAAGCAAGGCCATCTCTGCCTTGTATAGTCGTCATATCCCTGTGATGGAATGTCTAGAATGACTCCCAGTTCTTGAGCGTCAAAGGAGACTTCAAGTCCCCTGACCAATGATGTAACCTTCCTCCAATCACAGTTACATTCCACATGAATTCCACAACCTCATTTCTGACCAGCCTGCCTTCTAATCGAATGACCATGTCCTTCCAGCCTTGAGTTGCCAAAATATCCACTATGTACCTCATACCCGGCTCCTCTAAGTCCTTCAGTAACTTTCCATTCAAAATATGTCTCTTGCCAAACATGGCAACTCTATCAATCGACACTTCTCCAACCTCCTTCTCATCATCTCCACTCCAATCAGGATCATTATCTCTCTCAACAATCTAAACTTTCTTCTTTGACTTTACCTTTGACCGTGTCCTCGTAGATGTACTCACGATGGTAGCAGACATAGGTGCTGAACTCTTTGTAGAAGTCTTAGACAAATTGGCCTTGGGTGTCTTGACCACCACTGGAGAAACCTCTTCATCTTGTTGGACCAGGTCCAACACCTCATCAACAGAAATAGCCTCAACAGGCTTCCCCACTTTCGCTTTCCCTTTCTCAGCCTTCTTTCTTTTGCTCTCTTGCAGAGCTTTTTCCAGCTTCTCCTCCTCTTCTCGAACATTATTTCTTGTAGCTCGTACCCTTGGAACAGGTACACCAACAGACTCATCAGGTTTCCTTTTCTTTGAGGTTTTAGACTTGATGGACTTTGGAGTCCTTCTCTTCTTGGGGTTGTATGAGTCCCCCAGTTTCTTAAGTCTCTCAGCCAAGGTTTCTTCCCCAGAAGAAACACGGTCGTCTATCTCCTTCATTAGCTTTTCTAATCCAGCAGCAGCTTCCTCAACTTCATTAGTCCCCCCTTTCACTATGACATCATCTTCAAGATTCTCAAGAATGGGGCCACAAATCTCAAGTGTGGAACCATCCTTCCCAGATCCCCTCACACCTGCATCTCCCTCATTCTCAAGAATTTTCCCAGTTTTTCTTGGCCTACTTGGCACTTCCACATCCAGCACAGACCCAACCAGCACAAATCTATTTTCAGAATTTAACACGGAGGTAACTTTAGTATTACCTTTCTCAGTACTTGACGAACGAGGTGCATCGTCCTCATGTGCTGATTTAAACGATTCACTGGACAAATCTGGTTTGGGTTCTTCTTCAGCCTGTAATAAATCTTCCCAGAACTTTGCTCATGACCCTGAAGCCACAGATTTTCGTGCAAGGACCTTGACACGACGGGGTTTTTGGGCTGGGATAGGGTTTTGGTGTAGGTTTAAGAGCATCATGGTATTCAGGGGTTTCAGGTGTCTCAAATGATTCAGAACTGTAGACCAGTGGAGAGTCAGACTCATATACTCCCTCATCGTAGTCACGATTTTTAGAATCAGATAAAGTAGACGACATTCTTAATTTTTAGAGAGAAAGAAGAGAGGGAAAAAGTCAGTAGAGATTTGAGTGTTGAGTGACTTGAACAGGGTTTGTCTATTGCTTTATTCACTATGGGTAATGATGGCCTATTTATAACTTGTGGCTGGGGTGATTATAACGGACGTGTATTAACACAAGTAGGATACTAATCGATTAAGGACTGTCAGTGATTTGACATTGATTAGACCGTTTCTTTCCCCCTAAAACTAGGCTAATTTAATGTGACGGAACTTCTTGAAACTGGTTCATTATTTGGGTAAGTACGAGAATTTGAACTGAACCATAAATGGATAGAGTCCTACTCATGTATGACTGTACTTGAATTAATACATGTATGGAGATGAGAACGTACCTTGTCAGTCAT
Source organism: Nicotiana undulata (assembly GCA_005239495.1). Classification (NCBI taxonomy): domain Eukaryota; kingdom Viridiplantae; phylum Streptophyta; class Magnoliopsida; order Solanales; family Solanaceae; genus Nicotiana; species Nicotiana undulata. The sequence continues at coordinate 45,685 of ML289756.1, read as the reverse complement.
GTAAACCAGCATGGATGAACCAGGTTTATCCTGTTAAAAATCTTTATTTTGCCTCAATTCACAAAAATAGAGAAACATCATTAGCAGCTAGGGAATCATATTAATACATGGCAAAAGAGTATGGCAACAAATACATAGGACTGAGCAATGATTAATCTGATTAAGTACCTAATTAACATTTCTAGCTAGAAAACTTCCTCCTTTTTTCATCAATTAATTTTTTTTCAATTAGGTGATCTTAATCATCCCTAATTCAAGCATGTTTCTCTCATAATGCTCCCTGCTCAATGCTTTGGTAAATATATCAGCAATTTGATGATCAGTGGCACAAAATTCAATTGAGATCATCCCCTTTTCATAATTATCCCTCAGGAAATGGTGCCTAACATCTATGTGCTTTGTTCTCTTATAATGAACAGGGTTCTTAGTCATACTAATTGCACTAGTGCTATCACAGTAAATAGGAATGCATCCCACATCTATACCAAAGTCTAGGAGTTGTTGCTTAATCCATAGCAACTGAGCACAGCAAGAGGCTGCAGCCACATATTCAGCCTCAGCAGTAGACAAGGCTACTGAATTTTGTTTCTTGGTGGCCCAAGATACAAGGCAGGAGCCCAAAAAGTGAGCCATGCCTGAAGTACTTTTCCTGTCAACCAGGAAACCTGCATAATCAACATCAGCATATCCTACAAGGTCAAAATTACTACCTTTAGGATACCAAAGGCACAAATCAGTGGTGCCCTTCAGATATCTCAAAATTCTTTTCACTACAGTGAGATGGGACTCCTTTGGATTGTCTTGAAACCTAGCACATAGTCCCACACTAAACACAATATCAGGTGTCACGACCCAAATCCTACTTCAAGTCGCGATGGCGCCCAACAGGGTAAGGCAAGCCGATATATCCTTCACTAAGTGATACCCTTCCCACTCGGTCAAACAAATCAATAATTACCAGTTTAAAACAACTAACATGATACTAGCCTTGAATGAAGGTAAAATCATAGTAAATACAAGGCCGAAATAAAACATATACATAGATATACAACCCAAAACCCAAAATATATACCGCGTGTGTGCCAGGAACTAGTGTCACGAGTGTCATGGGCAACTACTGAATATACAATGACTACAATATATACAGAGTCTCAGTCCGAATGAAATGGACAGAGAATATAACAAAAGAACTCCAGGGTGCTACTAGGAATTCGCCGGGAAAGCAGCTCACCGTGAAGTATGACCACGCTATCAATATCTAGCATCGACCTGATAATCAGACGTACCAGCCTCCGGACCTGTACAGTCAAGTAGAGAAAGGAAAAGAAAGTGCAGCATGAGTACATATATATAAATATGTACCCAGTGAGTATCCCGTCTAGACTCGAAGAAGTAGTGACAAGAGGTCGACTAGATACTCACTAAGGTCCAGCAACATAATATAGAACGAGATAAGGCTAAAGCAATGGGCATGCAAAATAGTAAGCAGCAAGTATATGAACACATAATGTAACACAAGTAAGAGCACCAAGTACCAATTCCTCTTATTCAACAATACCTTGCCAATACTGTCACATGTGAACCACACTCAAGTGTACATATACCGACACGGACAAGACAACCGGCCGGAGTCATAAGGTAGGTCACAAGGACTGAGGTCATAAGCTCCCCACGATCGCGAATCATACCTGCGACTCGTGTGCTGACTCGATAGTAATAAGCTCCCCACGATCGCTCATCATGCCTGCGACTCGTGTGCTGACTCGATAGTAATAAGCTCCCCACGATCGCTCATCATGCCTGCGACTCGTGTGCTGACTCGATAGTAATAAGCTCCCCACGATCGCTCATCATGCCTGCGACTCGTGTGCTGACTCGATAGTAATAAGCTCCCCACGATCGCGCATCATGTCTGCGACTCGTGTGCTGAATCGATAGTAATAAGCTCCCTACGATCGCGCATCATGCCTGCGACTCATCTGCTGACTCGATAGTAATAAGCTCCCCACGATCGCGCATCATGCCTGCGACTCGTGTGCTGACTCGATAGTAATAAGCTCCCCACGATCGCGCATCATGCCTGCGACTCGTGTGCTGACTCGATAGTAGTAATATTCACATATAGGTACCGACTCGGCCGTGATCTCAATAAGATTGTGTCAATATCATATCACTGATGGCCAATTAGTATTTACATCATCATATTTTTACCTCTCCCATGTCATTTCAACAATAAACACAATTTATAATACATACAATGGTTCAAATAAGGCACGAAATGGCATGCTCGTGGGTCCTACAGCTAACCGACATAGCAATATAGTCGCCACGTACGGACTCTCATCACTTGGTACGTACACGGCCCCCCTCAACATGTACACATAGCAAACAAGCAACCTACAGGGACATTTCCCCCTTACAAGTTATGAAAGGAGTCTCACCTATGATATCACCCCTCAGATCAAGGATGCGCCCGAATCTCCGAAATTCACCCTCGACGGCTCGCAACTAACCAATCATGGTATAATTGAATTAATTAAGGTTCCAAAAAGAAGAATTAACAAGAAATCCTAAAATTAAGCATTCTTGACCATTTTAAGAATGTCGACCCCGGGCCCACATGTTTGAATTTCGAAAATTCTTGAAGGAATCACCTACCTGAAGTCTAAGGATCAAAGTTATGTGATTTATTCAAGTATTCATAGCCTCAAATGAATAATTCACCAATTTATTCAAAGCCCTAAAATTTCTATCAAAGTTTTATGGTTTTTGATTCTTTAGGAATTAAACCCGTTGAATTCTATGCATAGTAGTGAAAATTGGAAGAGAATTACTTACCTCTACAGTGGTTGGTCGTGGGAGGTGTTGCTCAAACTTGGATTCTCTCTAATGGAGGTTTATGGTGGATAAAAATGAAGAAAACTCGTATTTTTGGACATTTAAAGGGGCTGGCAACAGTGATTTCCGCACCTGCGAGAATATCATCGCCCCTGCGGAAAAGGGCCTGGGACCATGGGCATCGCACCTGCGGAGAAGGAGTCCGCACCAGCGGTCCCGCTCCTGCATAAGAATGGCAGCGCCAGCAATGGGGGTCGCATCTGCGAAGGCGGGACCGCAGGTGCGGACTCGCACCTGCGACTGAGAGACCGCATGTGCGGTCACACCAGAAGTAGCTGCACTAGCAATGGTTTTTGCTGGTCTTTGGCCTCGTGTGGGGTCTGGGAGGAACCTGGGCCCACCCGAGTCCCCGTCAAATCATAACTTAATAACTTTTAAATTTCTAGAATTCATTTCAATGCGCCGAACGGGTCTATACAACTCGGAATGACCTCGAATTTTGCAAACAAGTCATAAATGACTATAAGGAACTATTCCCGGTCCTGGAATTCCGTTCGGACCTCGATAGCATAAAGTCCCATTTCAAGCCAAATTCCCAACTTAAGGAAATCTTGATTTCCATTTCGGGCGCCGAAATGCTCCCGGGTCGTCAGCAACCCGAGCCGAACATACGCCCAAGACCGAAATCATCATACGGAGCTATTGAAGCTGTTAGAACTCGATTCCGAGGTCGTTTGCTCAAAATGTTGACCGAAGTCAAACTTGGCAAAATAGGCCAACCTTAAGGAACCAAGTGTTCCTAAACCACTCAAATCATTTTCAAAACCCGAACCACCCGCTCCTGCAAGTCAGAAAAGCACGAGTAGCCGCTATGGAAGGTTTCATTTAAGAGAACGGGGTCGTAATACGCAAAATGACTGGCTGGGTCATCACATCAGGTCTGCTTGAAGTAAGATATAGTAGAGATCCAATCATCCCTCTGTACGTCTTCTGATCAACGGATTAACCAGGTTCATCCACATCTAATTTTGTAGTTGTGGCTATTGGGGTATCTATCTCCTTTGAATCTTCCATTTTGAACTTCTTGAGAAGTTCTCTCACATACTTTTGTTGATGAATCATTGTTCCATGTGGAGTTTGTTTGATTTGCAGACCTAAGAAAAAGGTTAGCTCACCCATCATACTCATTTCAAACTCACTCCCCATTAATGTGGCAAATTCCTTGCTGAGCTTCTCAGTTGTTGCCCCAAATATGATATCATCAACATATATTGATACAATCAGAGGATCTTTTCCCTTTTCCTTTAAGAACAAAGTACTGTCTATTTTGCCTCGTTTGTACCTGTGTTCCAGCAGGAATTTTGACAACCTCTCGTACCAAGCTCTAGGTGCTTTCTTGAGAGCATAGAGAGCCTTGTCAAGTTTATATATATGATCAGGTGATTCTTTGCTTTCAAAACTAGGAGGTTGTTTTACATATACCTCTTCCTTCAAATAGCCATTGAGAAAGGCACTCTTGACATCCATCTGATGCAAAGTGAATTCCATATCCTTGAACAACCAGTCTCGCCTTGTTTATAGTAATAGTTCCATCCTCATCGAGTTTATTCCTGAAGACCCACTTGGTGCCAATTATTGATCTGTCCGGTGGCCTGGGTACCAAGTGCCATACTTGACTTCTCTCAAATTGATTCAGCTCCTCTTGCATAGCAGTTACCCAGTCATCATCTTTCAGGGCTTCAACAATGTTCTTTGGTTCAATCAAGGATAAAAATGCATCAAACGCACACAGATTTTTCAAGGAGGATCTAGTTTTGATTCCAAATCTCAAGTCTGTTATGATGTTCTCAAGAGAGTGAGAACTCTGATATCTGTGTTGTTTGAGAACCAATTGTTCACTTCAGGATTCTTCCATATTGTCTTGTTTTTGTGGAACAGGATCACGACCAGTATTTTCATGAGGAATTCCCCCTGTCGAGTTGCGTGGGGTTATTGGACCTGGTCCATCACCTGTTCCATATCCCATAGGTGCTTCAATGTAGTCATTGCTCCTCACCAGTCCAAGCTCCTCATCTTCTAGTTCCTGTCTCTCAGATAAAGTGTTAGTTTCATCAAAGACAACATGTACACTTTCTTCTACACACATAGTTCTTTTATTGTATATTTTATAAGATTTGCTTTGTGTAGAATATCCCAAGAACACTCGCTCATCAGTTCTGGGATCAAAATTTTCTAAAGAATCTTTTCCATTATTATGCACATAACACTTGCATCCAAAAGTTCTAAGATGGGATATGTTTGGCTTTCTCCCTTTAAGTAATTCATAGGGAGTTTTCTCTACCAGAGGTCTAGTCATGCATCTATTGATAATATAACATGCAGTGTTAATTGCTTCTGCCTAGAAGCTATGAGGTAGTTTGTTTGATAGAATCATGGTTCTTTCTATGTCTTCAAGAGTTCTGTTTTTCCTTTCAACAACCCCATTTTGCTGTGGGGTTCTAGGAGCAGAAAAATTGTGATTCACACCATGTTCATCACAGAACTCAGCAAACTTAGCATTCTTAAACTAAGTACCATGGTTAGATCTAATGGATGCTAGTTGATGTTTTAATTGATTCTGAATCTTCTTGACAAATGAGGCGAACATTTCAAATGCCTCATCCTTAGATGCCAAGAATAAGGTCCAAGTGAACCTTGAGAAATCATCTACTAGCACCATAACATATCTCTTTCCACCTCTGCTTAGAGTTCTCATGGGACCACACAGATCCATATGAACCAGTTCCAACGTCCTGGTGGTACTGACCATTTTCTTACTTTTGAAAGAAGACCTTACCTGCTTCCCCCTTGCACATGCCTCACAAACCTTATCTTCTTTGAACTTAATGTTAGGAAGCCCTACCACTAAGTCCTTAGAGACCAGCTTGTTAAGTTGAGTTAGACTTGCATGAGCAAGTCTTTTGTGCACAGGAGGGGATCACTGTCCAACGCACTAAGGCAAGTGAGAGTTCATTGTCAAACAGTGTGGACAAGTCAATGACATAGATATTGTTCATTCTTTTTCCCTGCAAAACAATCCTGTCAGTAAGCAGGTTGATCACAAAACATTTTGTGGAAGTAAACGCGACAAGGTTACCTTTGTCACACAATTGTGACACGCTAATACGGCTATATTTCAAGCCATCTATCAGATACACATGTTCAATTGAACGTGTTTCATCTTTACCTACCTTGCCGGCCCCTATTATGTCACCTTTCTTTCCGTTTCCAAAGGAGACATTTCCTCCTTTGAGGTTTTCAAGTGAAAGGAACCGTTCCTTGTTCCCTGTAATATGCTTAGAGCACCCACTATCCAAAAACCAAAGTTGAATACCTCCCTTCACTTGTACCTTCAAAAGAAAATCGGGGGTTAGTTTTAAAAACCACCCAAACTAGTTTGGGTCCTTTTCCATGAGAGAATGGATGAATCAGATTTTTTCTGGCCCAATTTGGTAGCCAATTTTTCTTTTTAATGAATCTCTCATTTTT
>ML289756.1:0-39062 GCA_005239495.1 Nicotiana undulata | reverse complement strand
CTTTTGGGATCCCACTTAGGCAATTGACTCCCAAAACCAAGCCCTCTCTGGTTGCTACTATGATTCTCTTGGAGCCATATTAAAGCATTAGAAGACTTATTCCACTTACATGTTCTATGAAATTCATCTTTGACTTTGCCAAGTTCTTCTTTAAGAGATTTTATCTGCTCATCTTTGGCATACATTTTATCTTTCAATTTACCTAAGTCTTCTTCTAACTTCGCATGAGAGTGATCAACTACCTTTTTACTGGATCCTAGTCTTAACTTTAAATTTTCAGATTTTAGTTCTAGAATCTCAGTTTCGAGTGGTTAAACCTGGTTCATCAAGACAACGTTTTTCTTTTCAGATTCACTGACCCTTATTTCCAGATCCATGCATTTTGCTCTAAGCATTGCACACTCTTTAGATAGTTGATCTTTCTCTTTAGTTGTCTCCTCAGAATCATCAATGAAGTCAAGTAGCAACTCAGAGAGTTTCTCCTTAGATAGAAACTTTATTTTTGTTTTAAGATGTGAGATACTTACCTGTGGTTCTTCATAAGTCTCCCCATCAGATTCTCCAATTGCCATGAGATCTTGATCTTCTGTCTCACCATCTTCTGATTCTTCATCTGAACTTTCCCCCCAAGCAGCAACCATAGCCTTTGTAGTAGTTTTCTTGGGTTGGACCAGTTCCTTCTTCCTGTTCTTTCTTTCATATCTCTCCTTCCTCCATTCTACTTCCCACTGGGGGCAGTTCTAGATGAGATGATCAGTTTTTCCACACTTGTAGCATCCCTCATTAGCTGGCCTTTCAGGAGCCTTTGCCTTGTTGAAGTTTCTCCCTCTAGAGATGCCTTTCTTCCTCATGAGAAAGTTTCTGAATTCTTTGGTCATCATGGCCATCTCATCATCCTCCAGATATGCTCCCTCTGTGATCCTTAGTGCTAGACGTTTTTCTTTCTTTGGGGCATCCATTTTCATGGTCTGCCTTCTGAGTTCATAAGCAGTAAGGTTGCCAATCAACTAATCTAGTCTAAGGGTTGCCATATTTTTGGATTCCTGAATGGCAGTTATCTTGCTTTCCTAGGAGATAGGAAAAACCCTTGTCAAAATATTCTCAACCTTGTCTTCTTCAAGGATGACTCTTCCAAGAGACTTGAGTTCATTAGTTAAGGTTGTGAATCTTGTGAACATCTCTTGAATTGTTTCACCTTCCTTCATAGTGAAGTTTTCATACTGAGAGTATAGCAATGTACCTCTAGACCTCTTCACTTGAGTTGTTCCTTCATGTGCCACTTGTAGAGTATCCCATATTTCCATGGTAGTGGTGCAGCTTTGGATTCTGCTGTATTCATCTGGGCCTAGTCCACACACTTGTCACTTCTTGGCCTTGGCATTCTTCTCCCATTTCTTCAGATCCTCAGCTGTGCAGTCAACCCTAGTTTTAGGCACATCTACTCATTCAGTAGTTTTCTTCATTGTTGCAAGTGGTCCATCGGTGACTATGTCCCAGAGTTCATAGTCCTCTCCAATAAGGTGATCCTTCATTCTATTCTTCCACCAAGAATAGTACTGGCCGTTGAAGAGTGGTGGCCTTGCAGTTGATTGACCTTCCCAGTTCCCAGGTGGTGCACTCATCTTGATCTTTTCCTAGGTGTTAGCTTCTTCAAGGATAACCCGCTGTGATACCAATTGTTGTTTTAGACTTCAATACTACACAATATTATAAGTTAATTGTGCAGTACCCAATTTTCGAGTGCTGTGTAATAAGAAGAACATGGTTCTTCTTAGTCTACTACTTACTACTGTTTGCAGAATAATTAAGCAGTAATAGTAATGACACATGGATTTTTACGTGGAAAACACCTGGCTTAAAAGTTGAAAAAACCACGACCTACTCCTCAGTAGGATTTTCTCAAACTCTTCACTAAAACTCTCAGCCAAAACGGACTTACAAAATAAACTCTTTTGTAATCCTAGGACTAACTCTAATCCTCTTTGTATCAACTAGCCTCTAGCTAATTTCTACAGATTTCAAGCTAACTCTAACTTGATCAATTTGTACCTATTACAATTGCTTCTATGAAAGCTGATAAGATACAATATTTAAACTCCTACTACAATCAACTAGACTCAATATACAAACAATGAAACTGTTCCTTCTAGTTGAACTGTAGCCTTTGTATCGCACAACAATTCTGCTTGCAAAATCTCTGGAACTTTTGCTTCAGAACTTGATTCACTTTAGCCCTTGTGCGTCCCCTTTTTCAGCAGTAATACATTGATTATTTATAGAGTTCGTTTGTTGAGTCCATGATTCAATTCTGATCCAACTCTTCCTTGGTCAACGAGTTTGATTGTAACTCAACTTCCTTCCTCTATTTCTGTCCTAGCTGAAATCAAATTCTGTCTTCTCTATCAATTTGCAACCTTTTCGTATTAGGAGACATTCTCTTATTTGTTGATACTTAGAAATCACTGATATCTCCTAGACTTGTACGATTCGTGATCCAACTACTTCACTCAAATATGTATGCTATGATGGACCTAGTTCAACTTGACACCTTTTGTCAATCTTCAAAACCCATTCAGTGACATGGACCAACACACACATACCTACACAGACCATACACATACTCAAACATGCCGAAGGAACTGATCACTGTCGTACTTGTGCCATTTCACCCATGGCTAACCAATCTTTCTTCTTTTAATCATCTTCAATTGCCTCGAAGGTAATATTAACTTCCTTCAACTCATAGCAGCTCAACCCTCACTCATCCCGAGTGACCTTGATTTACGAGACCATGCTGCCTAAATCCTGTAACCCGTGTCACAACCTTCTGATAATCTTTCTACAACCTAGAGTCTATTTCTCTCACTCCTCTGATACTATCCAGCGTGCTGAAATAACATAGAACACTCCAACCATCTTCCTTCCTCTTAGAGATTATACTGCAGAAGCTCGATTCTTAATTATACTGTTGCCTGAAACCCTTAAACACCGCATTCTCTAACTTTCGAATTCATTAGGACCACTACTGAGAGTCACCCACTCTGACTGGCCCCGAATACAATCAACCCCAAGGCTTTCCTAGCACATGAACACCCTTTCAATGGAGCACGTGACTAAGTCTCTACCCTTACGACTTGCCTATGCCTTAAGCACAAATTCTTAATCTTCCAAAGCCTAACCCTGGTCCAATAGGACCAACTTCACACATTTATCGAATGCCATGCTCAATTACCGCTTTACTCCTTTCCCTTAGCTGTAACAATTTGCCAATATGCCGACAATCCGCAACTCCATGAGGACACAACCCCACAACCCAACTGCAGGTCGTGGGACTCCCCCACTTTGGTTAACCTCATTCCTTTAAGCACTACCCGACTTCCTTTCCTTACGACTGGCCTTTTAAAAATGGAACCACCACCTATCACTTTTCACATATCTTCCTTCATCGCGTGCTTCTCAATTGCGTCCTCAATTCAACATCTTTCTATGTAGCTCTTTGAACCAGCAGATCACCACAACTTCAAACTCTCCGAAGATCATCTTTCTTGAGTTGCCTTCATTAGAGGTAACTGTTCAATTCTAAACCACTACACACCACAATATCTGACAACCGCTTCTCCAACACCTCTTCACAGCACCCTAACCCCATGCAACCGAATAGCTATAACACCGGCGAATTTAACATATCCTATTCGATCAAACAACGATACCACAACACATGTGAATACTCCACCTTGCTCGATAGCACCAAGCTAACTACTTTATCAATCCGAACCCGACCATTCATAGTCCAAGTGCCTTTCCTCCACCGGAACTAAAATACTGAAATCTCGAAACCACGCCCTAAGAAGACCTCCCTTCAAGTCATTCATTGCCCCTACATATGGGCAAGCATCCTACCATTCTATCGACATCGCGCGATAACCAATCGCAAGCATCATAACAATCTGAGCACATCCTCAAAGTTCTCAGAAACACAGCAACTGAGCTGAAACAACATATTATTCTTTTGTAGGGCAAAAACAACAGCCCCAACCAACTACACGTGAAAAACATCTCGCACCATATCCGTAGCACCATTTCAATTCCTCAAATCCTCGAATTTTAGCAAGAGCTTCGCGACGCATAAAATTGAGTAGAAAGAGACATAGGCATATAGTATGAGCCTTAATGGAATCATATTGCACGATGAGGAATCAAGAAGGGAAGTACTCCTACAACCCTGTAGCCTCTCGAAGATAAGTACAGACGTCTCCGTACCGATCTGCAAGACTCTACTAGACTTCCTCATGACTCGTGAAACCTAGAAGAACCTAGTGCTCTGATACCACGTTGTCATGACCCAAAACCTATGGGTTGTGATGGCGCCGGACACCACTGTCAGGCAAGCCAACCCCTTAATCAGTTGAAATACCTTCCTGTTTAACAATTTTTAAATCGTTGCCTTTATTGCATTTCATAATCAAATAAATAAATTTTTGCAAATTAAACACGACAGAAAATCCATTTAATTCAATAAAACAAGACTCAACACATCCCCAGAACCCGGTGACACAAGTACGTGAGCAGTTTCTAAGAATTTATACAATTAAGCAACTCTTGTCTGAGAAATAAATGGGACAAAGGAAATGGAGATACAATGTAAAGATATTGAAAGAAGGAGACTTTGTCAACTGCGGAACGCCTCCGGATGAATGCAGCCCGAGTAAGTCTCCAAATCAATCGCTGAACTATGAAGATACCAGTGCAACAAAATGCACAGAAAGTGTAGCATGAGTACATAAACATATATGTACCCAGTGAGTATCCCGTCTAAACTCGAAGAAGTAGTGACGAGAGGTCGACTAGACACTTACTAAGGTCCAAAAATATAATATATGACAGGATATGGCGAAAGCAGTAGACAGGTAGGACAGTAAACAACAAGTGCATATCAAATAAGGAAATTCAGGTAATAACTGAAAATGAACCTCAATGTACTATAATTTTCTCTTAACAAATGTCTGACTATCAAATTATAAGTGAACCAGAAGCCAAGGAGCATATACAGACACGGACAAGACAACCGGCCGGAGTCATAAGGGTGGTCATAAGGACTCAGGTCATAAGCTACCCACTATCACGAATCATACTTGCGACTCGTGTGCTGACTCAATAATGATAAACTCCCCACGATCGCAAATCATACTTGCGACTCGTATGCTGACTCGATAATGATAAGCTCCCCACGATCGCGAATATTACCTACGACTCGTGTGCTGACTCGATAATGATAAGCTACCCACGATCGCGAATCTTACCTGCGACTCGTGTGCTGACTCGATAATGATAAGCTACCCACGATCGCGAATCTTACCTGCGACTCGTGTGCTGTTTTGATAATGATAAGCTCCCCACGATCGCGAATCTCACCTGCGACTCGTGTGCTGACTCGATAGTGATAAGCTACCCACGATCGCGAATCTTACCTGCGACTCGTGTGCTGACTTGATAATGATAAGCTACCCACGATCGCGAATCTTACCTGAATTTCAACTCTGACCATACACACAAGTCATAATACCCGAAATGAAGTTGTTCATGACTTCCAACTATTGAATGACGCGCTAGAGCTCATAACGATCGGTCGGGTCATTACAAAGAGTATATAAAAAAGGGGGTAGCTCAGTAGTGATGAGTTAGCATAGAAAAAGAAGAAATGGCCGCCGATGGTTGTGAAAAACCTACGAAGAGGATGACCAGCCAATGCATCATCATTTGCTTGGCTCAATTCTCATAAACGCTTTTAAAATATTAGTCATAAGGTTTGAACGGTTTTGTCAGGTCATATGCCGGTATCAAAATATGACATCAGGTTCGATAAGTCAGCCCGTCACACTCCTACTTCGGTTTATCTATCCAGAGAGAAAGTCCACAGACTATTTAAAGGACTCAATTACAATTGTGAAATTTTGTGCGACCCAGGGCAAGTTGATAGTTCATTTCAGCTAGAGGTAGGAATTATCCTAGACTTGGGAAAGTCATATTTAATCAGAACACTCAGGCTACGTGTGCCATTGCAGTTACAACTCAACTTACATGTCGAAGGAGAAGGTCAGACTCCTAGAGGTGGAGACCTAGCCTGTTGGTATATTTTCTATGGTATGGCTGAGGTCGTTACATTAGATGGTGTCATTACAAGAACAATCTCTAATTAGTGTAAAGTGATGATTTCCTGAACTTAATACGGTTATGCGTATCTAATAAAATTCTTCTAATATACTCTACTCTCGGTGAGCTTCAAAATTCAAAAGTCTACTTATGTGAATACTTGTATTGAGAAATTCTATGGAGATAATTGCGTCTATCATTACGTGTTGTAATTTTGCTTAACGAAAAATATTTAAAGGAAGAAAATGGAATGTTTCGATTGGCACGATACGCATGTTGCTTGTGATTCAGAATTGAGGACGAGATCCTCACATTTTACTATGATTTGAGATGTTTAAATCGGGCTATGAGCCGCGGTGGAAGTTATGTAAGGACGAGGTCCCTGTGATTAAAATTCTTGTGTCTAAATTCTCCCTTGTGAATCAAAATTTTACTATAGTACTGGTAGGGAGTCATTCCTATTAGGCTTATTCAACAATTTATGTACAAATGATGATAATAATCATAAAAATGAATGAATAAATAATAATAATAAAAGTAATAGTACTAATAAATAAATAAATAAATAAATAAATTATTGAGCTTTGACCTACGAGGTATGTGCCCGCCCACGTGGCGTTAAATGAGACACGTTAATTCGAGTATATAATTATTAGGTCTTCATGAATCGCATCTCGTTATCAGTATTGTGAAGGTTTGAAAGTAGATTATTGTTATCGTGAAGCTGTTTGATAATTCTGTAATTGGCTATGAACAACTATTAAGAAGATAGAGGCGGTCAAGAACTGGCCTAGACCCACTACATCCACAGAGATTAGGAGTTTTTTCGATTTGGCGGGTTACTTCCGTCGTTTTGTGGAGGGGTTCTCATCCATAGCAGCCCCAATGACTATATTGACTCAGAAAGGTGCCCCATTTAAGTGGTCAGATGAGTGTGAGGCGAGCTTCCAAAAGCTCAAGACAGCCTTGACTTCAGCACCGGTGTTGGTAGTACCATCAGGTTTGGGTTCTTTTACGGTGTATTATGATGCTTCCCGAGTTGGGCTCGGAGCATTATTGATGCAGGATGGCAGGTTGATTGCATATGTGTCCAGTTGAAAGTCCATGAGAAGAATTATCCTGTTCATGACTTAGAGTTGGCATCCATTGTTCATGCATGTAAAATTTGGAGGTATTATCTTTATGGCGTGTCGTGTGAGGTTTTTACTGACTATCGCAGTCTCCAGTACTTATTCAAGCAGAAAGATCTAAATTTGAGGTAGCGGAGATGGTTAGAATTACCGAAGGATTATGATGTCAATATATTATATCATCCAGGGAAGGCCAAAGTAGTGGGCGATGCATTGAGTAGAAAGGCAATGAGTATGGGCAGCCTTGCGTACATTCCAGTTGGTGACAGACAGTTAGCTTCAGACATTCAGACGTTGGCTAATCAGTTCCTGAGGTTCGAGTGTTCTAGCCTGTACAGTCGCCCGATCTTCTCTAATTGAGCGTATCTGGGAGCTGCAGGATGATGACCCACATTTGGTAGTCCTCAGGGAAACAGTTCGGCGCGATGGTGCCAAGAAAGTTACAGTTAGAGATGATGATGTTTTAAGGATGCAGGGTCGTTTATTTGTGCCTAATGTTGAAGGACTTCGTGAGTTGATCCTTGAAGAGACTCACAGTTCTAAGTATTTGATTCATCCAGGTGCAGCCAAAATGTACCAAGACTTGAGGCAGCATTATTGGTGGAGAAGAATGAAGAAGGACATTGTTGCGTATGTGGCTCGTTGCTTAACTTGTCAGCAGGTAAAGTATGAGCATCAGAGACCCGGTGGTTTGCTTCACCATATAGAGATTTCTGAGTGGAAGTGGGAGCGTATCACTATGAACTTCGTTGTTCGACTCCCACGGACTAAGAGGAAATTTAACGCATTTTGGGTTATTGTGGATAGGCCGACTAAATCAGCATATTTCCTTCCTATGGTGAGTACTTATACTTCGAAGCGGTTGGCTAAGTTATATATTCGGGAGATTGTTCGCCTCCATGGTGTGCTGTGTCTATCATTTCTGATCGGGGTACGAAATTTACTTCACACTTTTGGAGGGCAGTTAAGCGTGAGTTGGGTACCCGAGTAGAGTTGAGTACAACATTTCACCCTCATACTGACGCGCAGTCTGAGCGTACCATTCAGATATTTTAGGTTATGCTCCGCGCTTGTCTTATTGACTTTCGAGGTTCATGGGATTAGTTCTTGCCGTTAGCGGAGTTTGATTATATTAAAAGTTATCAGTCAAGCATTCAGATGGCTCCTTATGAGGCGTTATATGGTAGACGGTGTAGATCGCCAGTTGGATGGTTTAAGCCGAGAGAGTCTTGGTCACTGGGTACAGACTTAGTTTAGGAGGCCTTGGATACGGTCAAGATTATTCAGGAGAGACATCGTTCAGCTCAGTCTAGACAAAAGAGTTATGTCGATCGTAAAGTTCGTGATGTAGTATTCATGGTTAGAGAAGAGTTTTGCTTCTTGTGTCGCCCATGAATAGTGTTATGAGATTTGGGAAGAAGGGTAAGTTGAGCCCTAGGTATATCGGGCCGTTTGAGATTCTTGATAGAGTGGGGGAGGTAGCTATAGACTTGCGTTGCCTCAAGGGTTATCCGCAGTTCATCCGGTATTCCATGTGTCTATGCTCCAGAAATATAATGGTGACCCGTCCCACGTGTTAGATTTCAGTTCTGTCCAATTGGACAAGGACTTGACTTATGAGGAGGAGCCGGTAGACATTTTAGACTTCGTCAGTTGAGATCTAAGAGTTATCCTTCAGCCCGAGTGCAGTGGAAATGCCAGCCGTTGAGGAAGCCACTTGGGAGTCCGAGTCGTACATGGAGAGTAAATACCACACTTGTTTGCAAATTCAGGTAATCTTCTATGTCCGTTCGAGGATGAACGTTTGTTTTAGAGGTGGAGATTGTGATGACCCAAGGGGTCATTTTATGAATTTAGACTCCGTTCCAGGCTTAATAGCCCTAAAAAGACTAATTGTAAATACCTCGATTTGCGAGCGCTGTCCGGATGTGAAACCGAAAAGCTTTTATGTGAAAATATGAGAAATAGTGATTTTTAGAATTTAAATTTGATTATAGTTGACTTTGGTCAGCATTTTGAGTAAACGGACTCGGATATGTGTTCTGACAATCCAGGGAGGTCTGCAGTAAAATATGGGACTCGAGCGCATGCCCGGAAATGAATTCCGAGGTACCAGGCCTTAGAAATCAATTTATGAAAGAAATTGTTTTGCTTAAATATTAATGAAATAAAGAAATGAATTACTGTTTGAAACCATTGGTATCAGACCCGTATTTTGGTTACGGAGCCCGGTACAGATTTATTATAGTATTTAAAGGTTTACTGTTAAATTTGTTGAAAACGGAGTTCGTTTGACGTGATTCAGACATTCGGTTGAAAAGTTATGAACTTTAAGTGTTCTTGATGAAAATGGTGAGTTTTGAGGTTTAATTCATAATTTTACATGTTATTTTCATGATTTGATCGCACGAGCAAGTCCGTATGATGCTTTTAGACTTGCGTGCATGTTTGTTTTAAAGCCCCGAGGCTCGGGTGAGTTTCAAATAAGTTTGGGTTGTGTTGCGCTCGTTCGTTCTTATGCTTCGACGTCGTTTCTTCAAGCATAAATGATATCATATTTAACGAATGAGCTCCGATTTTTGTTTTGAATGTAGTATTAGATCCGTATCGTAATTAGGGACCCGTAGCAAAAGGAATCATCAAATTTGGACATCGTATGAGGATTTTATGGTCATTTTACTAAGGTTGCCATATTTTTCAGGTTAATTATGAAATTGCTACTGACGGCGTATTAAAAATCTGCACTATTTGCAAATATTAAAACATACATATCGCTTTCATTATAAGGTCAAATTGAGTGATTCAAAACCCTACCTTGAATAGAATTTCACAAGGAATCCATTGGAGAGATAAAAATCGAGTTTCGGGATAGTTTGTAATAAGAAACGAGGCAGAATAGCTGGCATAAAAATATATATAAAACGGGCAAACTTCTTCTTCTTCAAATTTTCGGACCCCACAGCCCTAGGAACAAATTTCTTCACAAAATATCATCCCCAAGTCATAGGTAATCAATTCTAAACTTTACTATTTCAATTACTCATTGTTTTTCATCACTTTAAAATCACAAACTAAGAATTTTCATGGTAAAAAATTAAGGGTTTGGGTAGAATTATGGAATTTTGTAAAAATCGTATATTTACCTCGAATTGAAGTCGGATTTAAAAACTAATTGTATATTTGGGTTCGTGGGTGAATGGGTAAACGTAATTTGATCTGAACCCTGAGTTTGGACCAAGCGGGCCCGGGGTCGGGTTTTCACTTTTTAATAGAAAATTTAGGAAAAATTATATTTTTCAATAAACTTAGTTCCTTTAGCATAAATTGATGATATTGAGTTAATTATGATTAGATTCGAGCAACTTAGAGGTGAATTCCAAAGGAAAAATCGTAATTGAGCAGTGAGTGGCTTGCGAAATTTAGGTAAGTGTTTGGTCTAACTTTGACTTGAGGGAATAGGAATCCCCACTTGTTTGCTATGTGAAATGCATGGGAATGGTGTATAGGTGAGGTGACGAGTATCTATGCAATACCCAAATGGCCTGTTAAATATGATCATTTCCCCGTTCCCAATTTAATTGATCCCGATCTTAATTGTTCTTTGCTAGTTATTGTTTCCATGACGACTAGGCCTAATTACTTTGCTGTTAAATATTACTTGGTTAATTTGGAAGGATATTTGTTGTGTATTTGGTTCTCTTGGGGAACATAAACGTTGAGCAGTTTAACACTATGTTAGAATTATATCTCTAT
Source organism: Nicotiana undulata (assembly GCA_005239495.1). Lineage (NCBI taxonomy): Eukaryota > Viridiplantae > Streptophyta > Magnoliopsida > Solanales > Solanaceae > Nicotiana > Nicotiana undulata. The sequence continues at coordinate 28,029 of ML289756.1, read as the reverse complement.
ATATATATATATATCCATGTCGGTTTCTTTGACTACTTACATTATTGTTGTTTCAAGTTTACGGCTATATTGTTTTATGTTTGAAAAGTTTGAATAAAAAATTAGTGTGATAAGGGTGAATAAATTGGTGTGATAAGGGTGGATAATTGGTGTGATAAGGGTGAATTAATTGGTGTGATAAGGGTGAATAAATTGGTGTGATAATGGTGGATAGTTGGTGTGATAAGGGTGGATAATTGGTGTGATAAGGGTGAATAAATTGGTGTGATAAGGGTTGATAATTGATTGTGATATTGTGAATAGGTGGCATCGGGTTGCACGCCGCAACATGACTGTGAAAATGGGTAATAATGATGTTTTTACTGATTTTTAAACCTTAAATGTTTTGGAAACTCTTGATTTGCTCTACTGTTTTCCTTATATTTAGCACCTGTGATTATTTCAAAGTAAGGTTTGGAAACTTGGAAATTTACTTGAGAGTTGGTTATAGCTGAGACCTGGAAAAGGCGGCTGAGTTATTTCATTGTTGCTGCAGTACTTAATTATTTGTTAGATTTCCTTTTTGCTTTATAATTATTGTCTCAATTATATTTTTCTTGTTCGTGTAGAATCGTTTTATTCCGTTATTGTACATATTATTGTCACATGTTTTATGTTGTTAATGCCACGTCGTAGCCTCGTCACTACTTCGTCGAGGTTAGGCTCGACACTTACTTAGTACATGGGGTCGGTTGTACTAATACTACACTCTGCACTCTTTTGTGCAGATCCAGGTACCGACCAGCAGTAGAGATATTTAGAGCAGCTATTCATTTATTCAGAGACACGGTGTATATCTGTCGGCGTTCATAGATTTCGAGAGTCTTCTCCTATTTTTATAACGCTGTTATATTATATTCAGAATAGTTACATTATTTCTTTCAGCCCATTATTTATAATATTCTTTAATAGTTCGTGAATTGTGACACCAGACTCTGGGGTAGTCTTAGAGTTATTTATATAATTAGTTTGTGGTTCGTTTTATTTAATTGTTCATTATTTTATCTCTGAAAATTATTCATCAAAACCAATAGATTCAATTTACTTTAGATTATTTTATTATGTCTAAATGGATAATTAATGCAAGATAGTTAACCGAATTCTAACATTGGCTTGCCTAGCAAGTGTGGTGTTAGGCGCCATCACGATCCCTAAGGTTGGGAATTTGGGTCGTGACAAGTTGGTATCAGAGAACTAGGTTGTTTAGGTCTCACAAGTCACGAACAAACTTGGTAGAGTCTGAAGGATCGGTACAGAGACTTCTGTACTTATCTCTCGAAGGCTATGAAGTTAGGAACAATTTCACTTCTATTATACTCCATCGTGCGAATTTATTCTACCATTGATGATTGAACTTTCCTATTCTTGTCCTCTCACAAATCTTGAAAACACGCGAAGCGTCTACAACCGGACAAGAGATGAAGCCCCAACCACAACTACGATTAGGGGAAGAAACTGAAGCAGAGCTCAGTCTAAAGCTCGAACATCAACACCTATTGTAAAGTCTCAAATGGATCTAAACACGGAGGTTTTAGCTCAGTCGATACATGTTGGACTAGTCCATATCATAGAAGGATTTATAGCAACTCTTGTATTGCATAACAAGGGAATAGTTGAAAGCAACGGAGTTGATTTATATGAGCTGTGAAGTATAACATGGTGGATTATCAGACATTGACATATGGCTTCGTGCCAAGTAGGGAAGTCCACTGTCAAGGAATAGATTGTGGTGTCACGTGTTATATCGGTTTTGGCTTGTAATGTATAAAGCCTAAGATTTTTCAAGAGATAAAACTGGGACTTACGATATGTTTGCCTACTTAATAACCATATACCTCAGTACCAAAGGAGTTATATAGACAATTTTAAATCTACAGAAGGTCTACTCAGCGTGGAAGTTACGGTTGCGGATTTTGGGGCGCTCCAGAGGGAGTACAGTGGTTGACAAGCTTCTAGATTATATGGTTCGGAACAAGGTTTATCTGTATAGAGCTATACCTTTTGGGTCATTGTGCATCAATAAGGATAAGAGTTACCCCAAAAGAATGATGAAAGAGTATATGAAAAACGGGGTAGCTCAGCAGTGTTGAGTTAACATAGTAAAAGAAGAAATTGGCCGCCGGTGGTTGTGAAAAGCCTACAAAGAGGATGACCAGCCAATGCAGCATCAATTGCTTGATTCAGTTCTCATAAATGCTTTGGAAAGATTTGTTTCTAGGACTCTCCATAATACGTGGCACCTAAGGTTTCAACGGTAGCGTCAGGTCATATGACGGTGTCAGAATATACCATCATGTTCGATAAGTCAGCCCGTCACACTCCTACTTCAGTTTATCTAGCAAGAGAGAAAGTCCACAGACTCATTAAAGGACTAAATTACAATTGTGAAATTTTGTGCGACCTAGGGCAAGTTGATACTTTATGTCAGCTAGAGGTTAGAAACTGTCCTAGAATTGGGAGAGTCATATTTCATCAGAAAACTCAGGCTACGTGTCCCATTGCAGTTACAACTCAACTTACATGTCGAAGGTGGAGGTCAGACTCCTAGAGGTGGAGACCTGGCCTGTTGATATATTTTCTATGGAATGGCCGAGGTCATTACATAAAATGATGTCATTCCAAGAACAATCTCTAATTAGTATAAAGTGATGATTTCCTGAACATAATACAGTTATGCGTATCTAATAAAATTCTTCTAGTATGCTCTACTCTCGGGTGAGCTTCGTATCTCAAAAGTCTACTTATGTGATCACTTGTATTGAGAAATTCTATGGAGATAACTACGTTTGTCATTACGTGTTGTAATTTTGTTTAACGGAAAATATTTAAAGAAAGGAAATGGAATGTTTCGATTGGCACGATACGCATGTTGCTTGTGATTCATAATTGAGGACGAGATCCTCGCATTTTAATATAATTTGAGATGTTTAAATCGGGCTACGAGCCGCTGTGGAAGTTATGTAAGGACGAGGTCCTTGTGATGGAAATTCTTGTGTTTAAATTCTCCCTTGTGAATCAAAATTTTACTATAGTACTGGTAGGGAGTCATTCTTGTTAGGCTTCAACGATTTATGTACAAATAATGATAATAATCATAATAATGAATGAATAAATAATAATAAAATTAATACTAATAATAAATAAATAAATAAATAAATAAAAATTTAATTAATTAATTAATAGTGCATAATTTGCCAAATCTGTGTTATAATTATTGAGCTTTGACCTACGAGGTATGCGCTCGCCCACGTGACGTTAAATGAGACACGTTAATTCGATTATATAATTATGAGGTCTTCATGAATCGCATCTCGTTATCAGTATTATGTAGGTTTGAAAGGAGATTATTGTTAAAGTGAAGTTGTTTGATAATTCTGTAATTGGCTATGAACAACTATTAAGAAAATAGAGGCGGTCAAGAACTGGCCTAGACCCACTACAGCCACGGAGATTAGAAGTTTCTTGGGTTTGGCGGGTTACTACCGTCGTTTTGTGGAGGGGTTCTCATCCATAGCAGCCCCAATGACTATATTGACTCAGAAAGGTGCCCCATTTAAATGGTCAAATGAGTGTGAGGAGAGCTTCCAGAAGCTCAAGACAGCCTTGACTTCAGCATTGGTGTTGGTATTACCATCAGGTACGGGTCCTTTTACGGTGTATTGTGACGCTTCCCGAGTTGTGCTCGGAGCAATATAGATGCAGGATGGCGGGGTGATTGCATATGCGTCTCGGAAGTTGAAAGTCCATGAGAAGAATTATCCTGTTCCTGACTTAGAGTTTGCAGCCATTGTTCATGCATTGAAAATTTGGAGGCATTATCTTTATGGCGTGCCGTGTGAGGTTTTTACTGACCATCGCAGTCTCCAGTACTTATTCAATCAGAAAGATCTAAATTTGAGGTAGAGAAGATGGTTAGAATTACTGAAGGATTATGATGTCACTATATTATATCATCCAGGGAAGGCCAACGTGGTGGCCGATGCATTTAGTAGAAAGGCAGTGAGTATAGGCAGCCTTGCGTACATTCCAGTTGGTGAGATACCGTTAGCTTCAATCATTCAGACGTTGGCTAATCAGTTCATGAGGTTGGATATTTCACCTAGCAGTGTTTTAGCCTATATAGTCGCTCCGTCTTCTCTAATTGGGCGTATCTGGGAGCGGCAGGATGATGACCCACATTTGGTAGTCCTTAGGGACACAGTTTGGCGCGGTGGTACCAAGCAAGTTATAGTTGGAGATGATGAGGTTTTAAGGATGTAGGGTCATTTATTTGTGCCTAATGTTGAAGGCCTTCGTGAGTTGATCCTTTAAGAGGCTCACATTTATAAGTATTCGATTCATCCAGGTGCAGCCAAAATGAACCAAGACTTGAGGCAGCATTATTGGTGGAGAAGAATGAAGAAGGACATTGTTGCGTATGTGGCTCGTTGCTTAAATTGTCAGCAGGTAAAGCATGAGCATCAGAGACCTGGTGGTTTGCTTCAGCAGATAGAGATTCCTGAGTTGAAGTGGGAGCGTATCACTATGGACCTCGTTGTTGGACTCCCACGGACTAAGAGGAAATTTGACACATTTTGGGTTATTATGGATAGGCTGACTAAATCAGCACATTTCCTTCCTGTGGCGAGTACTTATACTTTGGAGCGGTTGGCTGAGTTATATATTCGGGAGATTGTTCGCCTCCATGGTGTGCCCGTGTCTATAATTGTTTATCAGGGTACGCAGTTTACTTCGCACTTTTGGAGGGCAGTTAAGCGTGAGTTGGGTACCCGAGTAGAGTTGAGTGCAATATTTCACCCTCAGACTGACGAGCAGTCCGAGCGCACCATTCAGATATTTTAGGTTATGCTCCGCGCTTGTCTTATTGACTTTAGAGGTTCATGGGATCAGTTCTTGCCGTTAGCGGAGTTTGCTTATAATAAAAGTTATTAGTCGAGCATTCATATGGATCCTTATGAGGCGTTATATGGTAGACTGCGCAGATCGCCAGTTTGATGGTTTGAGCCGAGAGAGGCTCGGTCACTGGGTACCGACTTAGTTCAGGAGGCCTTGGATAAGGTCAATATTATTCAGGAGAGACTTCGTGCAGCTCAGTCTAGGCAAAAGAGTTATGTGATCGTAAAGTTCGTGATGTGGCATTCATGGTTGGAGAAAGAGTATTGCTTCATGTGTCACCCATGAAGGGTGTTATGATATTTGGGAAGAAGGGTAAGTTGAGCCATAGGTATATCGAGCCGTTTGAGATTCTTGATAGAGTGGGGAAGGTATCTATAGACTTGCGTTGCCTCCAGGGTTATCCGCAGTTTATCCGGTATTCCACGTGTCTATGCTATAGGAATATCATGGTGACCCGTCCCGCGTGTTAGATTTTAGCTCTGTCCAATTGGACAAGGACTTGACTTATGAGGAGGAGCCGGTAGCCACTTTAGACCGGTAGGTTCGTCGGTTGAGATCTAAGAGTTATCCTTCAGTCCGAGTGCAGTGGAAATGCCAGTCGTTGAGGCAGCCACTTGGGAGTCCGAGTCGGACATGCAGAGTAAATATCACACTTTTTTGAAAATTCAGGCAATCTTCTATGTCCGTTCGAGGACGAACGTCTGTTTTAGAGGTGGAGATTATGATGACCCAAGGGGTCATTTTTTGAATTTAGACTCCTTTCTAGTCTTAATAGCCATAAAAAGACTAATCTTAAATACATCGATTTGTGTGCGCATTCCGGACGTGAAACCGGAAAGCTTTTATGTGAAAATATGAGAAATAGTGATTTCTAGAATTTAAATTTGATTATAGTTGACTTTGGTCAGCATTTTGAGTAAACGAACTCGGATCTGTGTTCCGACGATCCCGGGAGGTCTGCAGTAAAATATGGGACTCAAGTGTATGCCCGGAAATGGATTCCGAGGTTCCAAGCCTTAGAATTAATGTTTGAAACTATTGGTATCGGGCCCATATTTTGGTTCCGGATCCTGGTACAGATTTGTTATAGTATTTAATGATTTACTGTGAAATTTGGTGAAAAACGGAGTTCGTTTGACATGATTCAGGTATTCGGTTGAAAAGTTATGAACTTTATGTGTTCTTGATGAAAATGATGAGTTTTGAGGTTTAATTCATAGTTTTACATGTTATTTTCATGATTTAATCGCACGAGCAAGTACGTATGATGCTTTTAGACATACGTGCATGTTTGGTTTAGAGCCCCGAGTCTCGGGTGAGTTTCAAATAGGTTTGGGTTGTGTTGCGCTCATTCTTTCTTATGCTTCGACGTCATTTCTTCAAGCATAAATGATATCATATTGAACAAATGAGCTCCGAGTTTAGTTTTGAATGAAGTATTAGATCCGTATCGTAATTACGAACCCTTATAAAAAAGAATAATCGAATTTGGACATCGTATGAGGATTTTATGATCATTTTACTAAGTTTGCCAAATGTTTAAGGTAAATTACGAAATTGTCACTGATAGCGTATTAAAAATCTACATTATTTGCAAATATTAAAACCTACATATCTCCTTCATTATAAGGTCAAATTGAGTGATTTAAAAGCCAAACCTGACTAGAATTTCACAAGAAATCCATTGGAGACATAAAAATCGAGTTTCGGGATAGTTTGGCATGAGAAACGAGACAGAATAGCCGGTAGAAAAGTATAGATAAAACGGGCAGACTTCTTCTTTTTCAAATTTTCGAACCCCACAGCCCTAGGAACGAATTATTTCACAAAATATCATCCCCAAGTCATAGGTAATCAGTTCTAAACTTTACTCTTTCAATTACTCATGGTTTTTCATCTCTTTTAAAAAAAAACTAAGAATTTTCATGGTAAAAAATTAAGGGTTAGGATAGAATTAGGGAATTTTGTAAAAATCGAATCTTTACCTCGAATTGAGGTCGGATTTCGAAACTAATTGTATATTTGAGTTCGTGGGTGAATAGGTAAACTTAATTTGGTTCGAACCCCGAGTTTGGACCAAGCAAGCCCGAGGTCGGGTTTTCACTTTTTTAGAAAAAAACTTAGGAAAAATTATATTTTTCAATAAAATTAGTTTCTTTAGCGTAAATTGATGATATTGAGTTAATTATGATTAAATTCGAGCAAGTTAGAGGTGAATTCCAAAGGAAAAGTCGTAATAGAGCAGTGAGTGGCCTGCTAAATTGAGGTAAGTGTTTGGTCTAACTTTGACTTGAGGAAATAGGAATCCTCACTTGTTTGCTATGTTAAATGCATGGGCGTGGTGTATAGGTGAAGTGACGAGTATCTATGCACCACCCAAATGGCCGGTTAAATATGATCATCTCCCAGTTCCCAATTTAATTGATCCCGATCTTAATTATTCTTTGTTAGTTATTGTTTCCATGACTACTAGACCTCACTACTTTGTTGTTAAATATTATTTGATTATTTTGGAAGGATATTGGTTGTGTATTTGGTTCTCTTGGGGAACAGAAATGTTGAGCAGTTTGACACTATGTTGGAATTATATATATATATATATATATATATATATATATTCATGTCGGTTTCTCTGACTATTTACATTGTTGTTTTTTCAAGTTTACGGGCTATATTGTTTTCTATTTGAAAGTTTTAAATCAAAAATTGGTGTGATAAGGGTAAATTGATTGGTGTGATAAGGGTTAATAAATTGGTGTGATAAGGGTGGATAATTTGTATGATAAGCGTGAATAAATTAGTGTGAAAAGGGTGAATAAATTGGTGTGACAAGGGTGGATAATTGGTGTATTGTAACGACCCGACCGGTCGTTTCACGTTATCGGACCCCGTTCCCCTATATGAGCCTTTCCATAGCGGCTTCTTGTGAGTTGTGACTTGCGGGGACTGGTGGTTCAGGATTTGGTAGTGCTCTGAGCAGCATAGGAACACTTGGTTCTTTAAGGTTGGCCTATTTGGCCAAGTTTGACTTCGGTCAACATTTTGAGCAAACGACCTCGGAATCGAGTTCTGACAGTGTCAGTAGCTCCGTATGATGATTTCGGACTTGAGCGTATGTTCGATGACCCTAGAGCGTTTCGGCGCCCGATGTAGAAATAAGGATTTCCTTAAATTTGACATTTGGTTTGGAACGTGATTTTATGTTATCGAGGTCCGAATGTAATTCCGAGACTGGGAATAGTTCCGTTATGTCATTCATCACTTGTCTGCAAAATTTGGGGTCATTCCGAGTAGTATAGGTCGGTCCGGCGCGTTGTTATAGAAATCAAGAACTTAGAAATCCTTAAGTTTGATCCTAGGGGTTTTGAGGGGTGATTTTGAGATTTAGCGTTGTTTTGGGTATTTCGAAGGCTCGATCGAGTCCGTATTATGAGTTAGGACTTGTTGGTATATTTGAACGGGGGCTCGGGTGGGCCCAGGTGCCTCCCGGACACCACATGAGGCCAAACACCAGCTGAAGATGCAGCTGGTGCACCTGATAAGGTGTGACCGCAGGTGCGGTTGCCCAAACGCAGGTGCGGGACCGCTGCTGCCATCCCAGCCTCGCAGGTGCAAAGGTTCCGCAGGTGCAGTTCCTTTTCCGCAGGAGCGGAACCGCAGGGGCGGTCTCCAGCTCCGCAGGTGCGACCCCAGCCCCTCTTTCCCAATTCCGCAGGTGCGAGCCCCAGCTCGTAGGTGCGAGACCGCAGGTGCGGTCCTCGAGCCGCAGGTGCGGAACCCCTGTAGGCCAGGCAGTGTAATTTAATTTAAACACGGGAAGCAAAGGTATCAGGTTAAAAAAGATGGATGAAATTGCAAAAAAGACTCGTGGGAAGTAGACAGAGACTTAGTTGATACAAACCTATGAATAGGAAAACGAAGACGGGTGGATCTACGTACCCCGAGAATATAAGCTAGAGAACCTAAGTCTGAAGAAGAGTCTTGGTTGGAAGTATAGGGAGAGAGGGAGACCACTGAATCAGTTGGCTCAGCTCTGAAAACTGAGTGACGAGAATCTGTCTTCACAAACCTGCGAAACTTCCCCTTAAGCTGATCAAGTTGCTGATCACTCTGGTCACCCGGATCTTGCTGACTCTATTAAATCGGAGAATTCTGATGCTGTCTCACATAAACTCCTCAATAGTTCCACCCCTCCCCTCTAAGGGGAGACAAGGGAACTTTAAGTCATTTCTTCCATTTCCATCTTCTTCCTTGTGTTTTTTGAGAGCTTTCAAGAGGGCATTCAACCTAGTACTTGAGGTAAGTAAATTCCCTATCTAACACTAGTTTCCAACATCAATTGCTAGTTAAATTCCCTACTAAATTATCAAAAATCATGGAATTTGGTAGTAATTTTAGGGATCTTGAGGATTTTGTGATTTTCCGTTTTAGGCCATGAATTCAAGTAGAAATCACACATTAATGATCCTTAGGCTATGGGTGAGTGATCCCTTCGAGAATTTTCGGAATTTGAACATGCGGACCTGGGGTTGGAATTTAAGAATTCTTCAAGAATAGCGTTTTTATTGAATAACTAGGATAATTTCCCACATTGTGCATGCATTGATATAATTGTACACCTTTTGGCTAGTTGCGAGTGCTCGAGTGTAGAGTTCGGAGTTTCGGGCGCATTTGTGGTCTGAGGGGTAGATTCGACATGAGGTGAGTCTCCTTTCTAACCTTGTAAGAGGGAATTGTCCTCATAGGTGATGTATATATGCTATGTGTAATTTTTTTGGGGGCTACGTACGCACCAAGTGACGAGAGTCCGTACGTAGCGACTATCATTGTTATGTCCAGGTAGTTAGGCCCACATCATGCCTTACATGGTTCCTTGTAATGCCTTATATGCGTCCTTGTAATGCCTTATATGATTCCTTGTAACGACATATGTTCTATGAGATCATGTTATGTATAGTATTGTTCCTCTGAGGCTTTATGGAAATTGTTGAATTGAAAGGAATTTGTTATGGAAAGTAAGTTTTATAAGTTATTGTGTGTGCATGTGACCGCTTCGCAATTTACATTCCGCGAGCGATGTGTGATTTCCCCCACTCTCATGGGAGGGGGCAGTATGCCACGGCGGATTGAAAAGTGCACTTTTGGGACGGGCCGGTCGATCCCCGGCAGTGCACATAGATGATATAATTAAGAATGCACTTTTGATACGGGCCGTTCGATCCTCGGCAGTGCATGGACGAAGTTGTACTATGTTATGATATGGTTACACTGAAAGACACACTTTTGGGATAGGCCGTTCGATCCTCGGTAGTGCGTAGGCATGATTATGGTAAGCATGCACTTTTGGGACGGGCCGGTCGATCCCCAGCAGTGCATAGCTATTTTTCCTTATGACTCCGGCCGGTTGTCTTATTCCTGTGTGTGCATGATTTTTTGGCATTGTTTCATGGATGTTGACTTGTATGAGATTTTTTGGGGGGAAAGAAAGTGGCCATTGTTATTGTTCCAGTATTTTTCTTAGATTTCTGTGCTTCATAAATAATTGCTACTCACTGTCTTACATGCCTACTGCTTTTATTTTATCACTATTATATCATACTGTTGGACCTTAGTGAGTGTCAAGTCGACCTCTCGTCACTACTTCTTCGAGATTAGACGGGATACTCACTGGGTACATATTTATTTAATATGTACTCATGCTGCAATTCTATACTTAACTGTACAGGTTCTGAGGCTGGTGTACCTGGTTATCAGACCGGATCTAGATAGTGACCGTAGCGGACTTGACTTCACGGTGAGCTGCGTCCTCTGGCAATCCCCAACAGCACCATGGAGTTTCATTTACTTTTGTTTCCCGTCTATTCATGCAGACAGCGGGATTGTATATATTATTATCCTTTGTATATTCTGTTAGTATGCCCCTGACACTCGTGACACTAGTTCTTGGCACACACATTGTGGTGGTTTTGGGATTTTTGGGTTGTACATATATGTGCTTGTATGTTTGGATCGCGCTTCTTTATAGCTATTGTATCTACCGCCGAGTTATTACCTTTCGATATAATGATTTAACTTTTTTCGCAAGAATAGCCACTTATGGTCTTTTCGAAATTTTTTGACCGATTAGAAAACACAACCCTAAAATCTTCCTTCATGAAGTGTTGAAGGGCCATATTTGCAAATGTGGTTTCATTTTTGAATTACAATTTTGCAAAAATAACACTTCTTTTTTTTTGTCAAAACAAATCAAGCCTCTTTTTTTAACCAGTCACTTTAAATAAATGTGCAGGATGAGCGCTATTGAAAATATACCTTTCAAAGCTGTAGAAGAAATCCCGCTAGGACTCCATATGTGATGGAATGACCTGGGGAAGGTCAACAGAGGTACTGTTATAAAAGCTTTAGGTGGGATCACCGGCCTATTGAAGATTAAGTCAAGGCTGGACATAATTAAGGCTTTAATACCGTTTTGGGATCCAGCGCACAATGTGTTCCATTTCTCTGATTTTGAGCTAACCCCTACACTTGAGCAGATAGCGGGCTATGTTTGCCTTAACGGGAATCTCAGGAGCCGATACTCGGTGGCACCTAGAGTTGTAACTCCTCACAAATTCTTGGACCTTTTGAGCATTAGCCAGGAAGTCAAACATGAGAATTTAGCTGAGGGATTCTGCACAGTCTACTTCCTTTACCGTTGTTATGGGGACCCTCGTGGTTTTGATGCTCTGGGCACCGGTTTAACCCACCAAGGGAATCAAATCAAATGGGAAGCATGCCGGGGATTGGCCTTCGTGGTAGCATTCTTGGGTACTCTAATATGCCCAAGGACTGATGGATATATAGAGTTGGGACTCGTAGGAGTAGCTTTTCATGATAAAAAAGGCCAATGGCACTCTTGTACCAATGATCCTAGCAGAAATCTACCAAGCTCTAACTTTTTGTCAATCAAGTGGAAAGTGTCACGATCCAAACCGATGGGCCGCGACGGGAACCCGGTACCTTACTCAACTGAGTACCAACATAACGTATCTTCATGTCATACTATCATAGATAACCGAGCCGGAAGGCTGCCGTGAGACAAGTAGAATATAACATGTGATGCCAACTTATACATAAGACATACGAGCCAATAAGACCAAAATAACCATTCGTATACTGAACATAGGCCGGCAAGGCCATACAATCCTTTACGTACATGACATCTGTCTAAAAGCCTCTAAGAATACGTAATTTTCATAAAGGTCGGGACTGGGTCCCGCCATACAAATGATACATGTCTAAATCATACTAACCAAACAAGCAACTCAAAATCAAATGGAGTGCACCAACATCTTCCGCTGAGCTGATAGCCTCCTTGGAGGGTTCTCGACCTATCTATCGGGACCTGCGGGCATGAAACGCAGTGTCCCCAGGCAAAAGGGACGTCAATACGAATAATGTACTGAGTATGTAAGGCACATAAATAAGTACATAACTGTGGAAGAATTATAGAGTAAATGACTCAACCTGTAAGTCTAGAAAACTTTATTTAATCATGAAATACTTATAGTGTCATGCATATGCGTATGAATGTCATGTCATGCATAGGTACATGTCTCATAACATCATCAGCCTCTGAGGGCATCCCATCATATCATCTCGGCCACTGTGGGCAAATCATCAACGTATACCAGTTGATCAGGTGGTGGTGCGTATATAACGCCATAACTTTTCCTATGACCCATATACATACATGTATATATATATATATATATATATATATATATATATATATATATATATATATATATAAAATGCATATGAAATACATTAATAAAATCTCTCGGTACGTCATAAGGCCATTATGCCTCTGATTAATATCATGAAATAAATTTTACCAACTTACATATTTTTGAGACCCATGAACAAATGATAGAATAATATGACACATGGAAGAATAAGAATATACATATTTCTAGCATTTCTACGAATAGAGTATTTATGGAAGTTGTACATTTTCTCATCTCGTCTGCATCGTATGGATCATGCCAAAAAGAAATAAAGGATATCCTTAACATACCTGAGCGGATTGTCTTAGAATTGCAAGTCACGTTGGTATTACAAAATTCAAAATTGCCTTGCTAATTCGGAGGTCTGGATGTTCTTAGTTTCCAATACGAATTTGGCTTAACAAATATGTCCACTTATCAGAGCATCATCAATCACTCAACCTGACGTAAGAGTGCATTATTGTTGGCTTTTCTTAGTGACATCTCTTATTATGGAATCATGTAAAATCCTATTTCATTATTATCATTCAGCAAGTCAAGTGTTTCAGGAATGTGGTTTAGAATATCAAAAGCACCACAGATTGTAGTTTGTAGATGTTACAAAAATGAAGTTGTAAGCCTATCTATGGAAATGTTTTGTAATAAAAGTCTTTGAGGTGTCTTGAACTTAGTGTATTAGGATGCCAATTAAGAATTATCTCAATTTATTTAAAATTCTACTTATTTTTAATATACTTTATATATTGTACTACTGTGGTTATATGGTACCTTGTATGGTACTAGTTCATAATTATCGGGAATTATCGCTCAACCCGTATTTTATCCCATATGCCAATTATGGATGAAGATTCATTTTCTTTGACTTGTTTCCCCTCTCACCTTCACGAATTTACTCATCACTTGTTTGAAATAGCATAACGCTTATAATATCAAAATAAATTTCATTCCCGATCTTACATCGATAAACTTACGGCGAAACTTAAACATATGAAAATACGGGATGTAACATCATTCCCCCCTTTGGAACATTCCTCCTCGAATGTTGATTGATGCACTTTATCATTCTCATAACCCATAGCTCTTACGATTCTCTAGTATTTTCCTTTACACATAGGCAAACATTTTTTTGAATAAATCCAAAGGCCATGGCATTCCCCCCTTTAAGCCTCTTTCCCATGCCATAAATTGTGATCGACTTCCTTACAATCTCGCAACTTTTGCTACCTCCTATCATGCAGCCTCTATGATACTGACCTTGTAAGTGTGCCTATGCGATTTTTCTCTCCTTTTCCTTCAAATTTTAGCGAATCTCTAGGCCTTACTTTGTAATGCTACGGTGGTAAATGCATATGCATGAAGATACATGTATTACAATATTATAAACACTAACATCTGCATTTTTATGATATTCAATTATCCGAAATGAAATGTTCACTCTCACATATTATTGCTGGTCTCAAAAACGTTATACTAACTTATATTTCAATTTTCTAGGAACCTTTCTGTCTAATAACACTCGTGCAAGACTCTTTCATGTCAACCAGCATATTTTAGTTCTATGTGGTCCTTCCTCATCTAACATGACATATATTTATTCTCCTAGAAGACTTGGCTTAAATAACTTAAATGCCAGCATTTAGGAACCATAATAATCTACTATCATTTCCTGGATGGTATCTTGTTTCCACGTATTCCAAAACCTTGCTAAGTGTTCACAATGGAGAGTCTTTTGACTAATTTTATTAAATGACACTATCATCTGCAACTATCATGCATCCTGCAACCTAACCATGTATGCTACCGATTAACTCATAACTAGGATAAACAAGGAAGGGCTCACACATTCAATGCGTATACAGTACACGGACATGCTTGAATATCATTTTAGAGGAATGAATAATATTAACATCCTTAACTGCTAAGAGTAGAAACACTTATGAAATAGCATTACGTTTATGTATCGTTACTTAGATCATGCCAAAATAAAGAAGGGATAATCTTAACATACCTGAAAAATTAGTAGGTCATACTTCATGCCCCTTAGGCTAAAAGTTGTGTTTGCCTCACACATACACCTTGTAATATCATTTGTATTACAGCTGACCCTTCTCTCAGCTATTACACATGAAAATCTGGTCCCTTATCTTGGCTACTGTTGCGAGAATGACCAACACATTTTGGTTTATCCCTTTATGTCAAACAACTCCCTACACGGTTTCATTTGATTTACAATTGCTAACACTCATATCAAATAGTCAAAGACATTGGATTGCTTCATGTATGAACCTTATTCACTTTATCTACTCCTTTGGAGACATTCTGGTTCAAACTTGTTTTGTATTTGGAATTGAAGTTAGTAGCAAGGAAATAAGAGGAATGGTTCTTTCTTAAAGGTATTTTGAATAATTCCCATGTAATGAAGATCCAGACTTACAGGTTGAGTCATTTACTTTGTATTTCTTCCATATCTGTTATGTACTTATTTATGTGCCTTACATACTCGGTACATTATTCGTACCGACGTCCCTTTTGCCTGGGGACACTGTGTTTCATGCCCGCAGGTCCCGATGGACAGATCGAGAGCTCTCCAAGTAGGTTATCAGCTCAGCGGAAGATGTGGTGCACTCCATTTGCTTCAGAGTTGCTTGTTTGTTTTATGGTGCACTCTATTTGCGGAAGATGTGGTGTACTCCATTTGCTTCCATAGCAGGAGAGGTTGCAATGTCTCGAACCGTGTCACGGTCGCCGGTTCATCCAAAAATCATTTTAAATTATACATTGTGCTATACTTTTAGAAAATCATGCAAGTTTGTTCGTGAAACAACTTTGTTCAGCAACGCTACCCCAATGATACATAGAGTATCATAGGACCAAGCGGACATGTCAAGCAAAGCCGGCGAGAATACGAACTAACCACCCCTGTTTACAGAACTCACGATTTTTTCTTTGGATGCAGGCACTAGGGTTGCAAAATCCCTAAACTTACTGTCCGCCCAGGGGACAAACATTGTTCAAAATGCGATTTCCAAAACCGTTGCACTTGCCGACATTTATTATCAACGCAAACGATGCTTCATTATCACAATACTCACAATGGTCACAATACCGCAATTTATTACCAACTAAGAATTCCTAGTGTAAATTTATTTCTTGCATAAGGCTATCATTCTGCCTTCCCTTGCATAAGGCTACTATTCTGCCTTCCTTGCATAAGGCTACCTTTCTTCCTTCTGAGACTAAGCTCAGTCTCCATCTGCATGAGGTTAAGCACTACCTCCATCTGCATAAGGCTACCTTTCTGCCTTCCGAGGTTAAGCTCTACCTCCATCTGCATAAGGCTACCTTTCTGCCTTCCGAGGTTAAGCTCTACCTCCATCTGCATAAGGCTACTATTATGCCTTCCATCTGCATAAGGCTACCTTTCTGCCTTCCGAGGTTAAGCTCTACCTCCATTTGCATAAGGCTACTATTCTGCCTTCCAACTTGCATAAGGCTACGATTCTGCATTCCGAGGTTAAGCTCTACCTCCATCTGCATTGCATAAGGCTACCATTCTTCCTTCCAACTTGCATAAGGCTACCATTCTGCCTTCCGAGGTTAAGCTCTACCTCCATCTGCATTGCATAAGGCTACCATTCTTCCTTCCAACTTGCATAAGGCTACCATTCTGCCTTCCGAGGTTAAGCTCTACCTCCACCTGGATCTTTGCATAAGGCTACCATTCCGCCTTCCGAGGTTAAGCTCTACCTCCATCTGCATTGCATAAGGCTACCATTCTGCCTTCCAACTTGCATATGGCTACCATTCTACCTTCCGAGGTTAAGCTCTACCTCCACCTGCATTTGCATAAGGCTACCATTCTGCCTTCCAACTTGCATAAGGCTACCATTTTGCCTTCCGAGGTTAAGCTCTACCTCCACCTGCATCTTTGCATAAGGCTACTTTTCTACCTTCCGAGGATAAGCTCAGCCTCCAATTTACTTTTCGAGACTACCCGCTGTCTCAAGCACTATTGATTTCGCCTTTTTTTCGGGCTAAACTCTGCCCTTTAATTCGCAAGACTAAGCTCTGTCTTGTCAGCATTATACTACTACATTCTTCATGGGATGAAATATCTCCAACTTATCCAAAGGCGTCATCGTTCGGAGGCACCATCTTCATGGCCCGAGAACACTATGCCATGACCTGAGGATCCCCTTTAATCTTTTGCATATCATTATTGAAAGGCGTCATGGTTCAGAGGAATCATCCTCATAGCCCGAGAACATCATTTCATGGCCTGTGAATCCTGCATCGAGCAATTCATGTCCCAGGACGTCATGGTCTGAGGACGACATCCTTAACCGTCCAAAGACATCACTCATGGTCCTACGGGAACTTGCATCATGTTTAAATTACGCACAATATATTCTTGTATTGTTTATTTGAAGGTAATCCGGCAAGCAACGGTCATCATGGCAGGAGCAGTCCCACTCCAGTTCTCCTAACCATTCCTATAAACCGTTTGTTCACCCAACCCTATGCGTTGCGTCCGTTGTTGTAAAACTTCATCGGTATACTTCGCCAATGGCTCCTGAACTACATACATCTTGATTCCTGTAAAACCAGGGATATGTAGGCAACTCAGAAACCAGGGTGCGGCCTAAATCTTTTCAAACTGTTTCGCTCGGTCAAAATTGGCCATCATATCTTTACCCGACAACTCTTTCATCGTTCCCGGGTAAAGAGAGGCAGCTGTTGATACCCAATTTTTCCTCAAATTATTTTAAATTTTTATATATACCTTCCAAAATCACTTTTTATAATAATTGGTATTTTCCATAATTTTCCATATTTTTATTAATTTCTTTTCTAATTTATTTAGTACTTTATATTCAATAATTATTCATGAATTACATTATAAATAATTTCATAATTTTTCGTAGCTCAATATATCATTTGCAATCCTATTAGGATTTAATTATTTCACAAATTAGCCAATTTGGGATTATTTGGCTATAATTACAATAATTTTGCAATTATAGCCTAATATTAGTTAATTACCTTAATTTCACCTATTTAGCCTCAATTTCATTTTATCTAATTATTAGCTATTTTTATTAATTATTTATCTATTTAATTGGGTATTTAACAATTAGCCTTTCTTATTTAAATTATAACCTAATTTTGTCTAATCCCAACCCCAATTAAAACCATCCCAATTACACAACCCAATACCAAATCTCTAAAACCCACCCGACCCAACGTCTGATTAAATCCTGGTCTTTGATCAACGACCCAAAATCATCCCTTTCTAATTTAACCCTAAAGATTACCCCCTCCCATCCTCATTGGCCCGGTCTCACTTCTCCCACAATCTCACGAGTTCTCTCTGGTTCTCTCTAGAACCTTCTCGTCTCCTCCTCTCCGGTGGAGTCTGTTCATTTCCTCCGGCCACCTCCCTTGCCGGAAGTTATATCCGCTCATCATCTCCTGGCCCCTGCTTCACCCCATGCCGGTCTGATGATACCTTGAGGCCCTCAAGTGAACCTAGAGCGGTTCAGCTCCTACCCATGGTCCCTCATGCCATTTTCTGGCCACCTCCGGCCGTTTGAGTAAGATCTGTGACTTCTCTGGCTAAGGCCAATGACATTTTTAAGGTTTTCTTGTTCTCTCTGGGTTCTCTAAAACCCTAACTCCAAATATTTTCCGATTTATTTTAGACCTGCCTTAGATTTGTGTATGTTATGAAGCTTTTTACATGTTTCCTTCCATGAAACCTTCCTATTTCTGAATGTTCCTTCATCTCAAAATTATGGTTTCATAACCCATCTTTCAAAACCATTTTTTCGCTTTTACTATCATTCAACGATTTATTTGAAGTTTTCTTTTCATTTTGACTGATTATGCTGAAAACCCTAGGTTTTCCTAAATTCTGAGTCTATCTTTGACTAATATGTTCGTTTAAATGCATGACTTCTTATTTCTCATAAATGTTTAAGTTTCTTGTGATTTTACCCTGTTTTTGCTCATTAGGGTTTCTGATTATGTTCTCCTTTGCTTATATCATGTTCGTCTCGTTTAATCCCTTTAGTGTTACTGCTTTGTCTCTAAACCTGTATGATTTTGCTACTATAGACACTAGGGTTTTCGACTCTTTAATTCTCCTTGTTCGTTTAAATGTGTGCTAAACCTCAAATCCCTAATTTTATGTGATTCTTTGCCTTGCTATGCTTTTTCTTGCCTGTTATTAGCCTAATTGATTTTGTTCCTGTTCGAATACCTGACTCTCTGCAACTTTACTTTCTTAGGGTTCCTGATTTATTATTTGCACCCCTGATTACTTGAGATTTGAAGAACCTTATTCTTATTGACTTCTGACTTTTAACTTATTTTCTTACCTTGTTACATGATTAATTGGTTGATAATTGATTATTATTTCCTTAATTGATATCTTCTGAACCTAGTCCTAATTGTTTACTTGTATCGGGTTAAAACTGTTTCCTTGTGTGTTGTATGCATAAAAACATTCCTTAATTGTTATTATTCCTACTAGCTGTTTAAGTTTAACCCCTTCAATTAAGGGGATACCTAATTACCTGCTATACTTACACTGTCTGAATATTGCCTCAAGCTATATATGGTCTCTTTCCTTATTTTGTTACCCACCGTATGAATCACTCCTTTAATTATGGGGATACTTGTACTAATTGGGTACTGATTGATACTCAGTCCCACAATCTCTGGTTAATTCTAATTCCTACCTTGTTGGCCACAATTTTTAAAATCTATATATACACAGTCTTCTTATTTTTCAAAAGAACACACAGACGAACTAATCTGGGCAACTCTCTCTCTCACAACTAAACTTGCTCTCTCTATTCTCTCTTATGTGCTACTTGCTACTACTTTAAGTTAGCCGGCTACAAGCCAAGACTACCTAATGTGCATCTCCTATTTTCTGCTTTGTGTTACTGCTTTTTGCACCCTACTGGTATGTTCTAATTTAGATTTCAGTCTTCAAACCAATATGTATCTATCATTGTTGGAATTCATTGTGTTTCCAATCTGCTTGTATCTATTATTCTGTTGTTCAACATGTAACTAGGATCTTGGATTTTATCTGGTATGTCAAGTTCTGCCTTATTTATTAGCATGCCTTTGGGTGTCCAAACCTGCCTTCATGCCCTTTCTGCTTATGTTATGTACAGTAGTTTGGGTAGACTCTACTGTCTTGAACTGTTTGGTCTTATTATGTTAGTATAATTCTATGCTTTACTGTGTCCCCAATCTCCTGAACTTTTGGTTGTGTGCCGCCTATTACATGTTTGTCATCATGTGTTCTATGTTTGCCCAATCCCTAATACCCTTGTGTGAAAGTTTGGGTGCTGAACCTGCCTTGGTTCTTTTGTTCCATGTGTGATGCTGGACATGTTTTTGGTTCTGAGTTTGGTCTGTTGCTTGTTGATTGCCCTTCTCTTCTCAAATCTGTTTTATTAAGACAACTCTCTCCCATTTTATAAAACTATTTCAATTGTGTCTTTCTTTTCAAAATTGTTTTCTTACTTAAACTCTCCCAAAACTATGCTGAGCACTCTCACCTTACTCTTAGACCACTAGGTTCTGCCCCTTTTGTCTGAGCATTGCTATGGGACCCTTGAGCTCCTTCTGAACTTTGACACATAAGATTTGGCCTTTCCACACTGCACTTACTCTATCTTGGCTATGAAATCTGGGTGTGAGCACTGCCTGGGAGCCCTTGAGGTCCTTAGGGAACTCTGACACACCCGGATTATGATAAAGGTTGTGAAACAATACATGGCACGGAGGACCTGGAGACTTGGGCCTATTATGAAGGCTCCCTATAGTCAACTTCTTCTTTTCTTACTTTTAGTTATTGTAATTCATATTCAGAGGCCTGTAATAATTATTTGTAAAGACAACTATGGGGTTGTATAGTGAAATGGGTGGGTGATATGCATGTTGTAGTATAATTAAGGGTAGAGATCAAGTTTCTAGGTTTACTTTTCTCCATGAGCAATAGCAACCATGTTTAGGTACAACATGCCAAGCATGCCATGCATATCATGTTACTTAGGATTTATGGGTATTGTATTCAGCATCTCATTACGCTTAGAAATCATGTCTATAGGGTAAATAACAACAACAAAATGGCTATTATGATATTCTTCTCATGTCTACCTGTTCTGAGATATCATTTAGAAATCCTGCCTTAGAATAAATTATGTTAACAAAATTGCAATCATGTCTCATCATGCCTACGCACTTAGAGATCATGTTCTAGGTAAAGAACATTAAAAACTATCACCTTTGCTATTCCTGAAACTGTGCATAATGCTATGGTTCTATGTGCATTTAGAGATCCTGTCTTAGCGACTGCATAAGCATCATTCTGCGTTAGACAACATGTTATAGGGTGACACTCATCTAACCGCACTTGGTCTAAATACAAAACAGTCTTCCTGTTCTAACAAATTGGTAACTTAGTCTCTGAGTATCTGCAACACCTAGAATTGCATGCTATTAGGTATAAAAACCTTGAGTTATCAATAAATCTGGACTACTGCTGCATATTATTCAACACGCCTAGGCAAACCTTAGATATCAACCATAAAAATAACCAGAACTGTCTCTTTGATTATGTTTAACTCTCAGCATGTTAAAATCAGTAGGCAAGCCTGATTAGGACCTCCTCCCTGAGTTATGTAATCTTACTCTGCTATTAGACCTTAGACATTATGCTCAGGATCAGAATCTGAATTTAAGACCTTAATTGTGTATGAGACATGTTGTTTATGTGCAATATGTGTGAAGGTATACTTGAGCCTTTATCTGGTTTCCATGCTTTTCCCCTTAATTGAAGTCCTATCTATTGTCATTATGTCTTGCCTTAGTAATTACACCTTTTAAAACTTAAGGGTCTGCCTAGCACTTCTCTTATATGATAGGAGTCCTAATTTCCTCCGGGAATGATAGGAAAGGGACGGGTAACAACATGCAATAGAGGCCGTGACCAACATGCGCTTTAGTTACCTTCACGGGGTGGGAGAGGGTAGATATGGACATGATGACCGGTGCGCTAATACCACGTGTAGCCCCTCTTTCAGGAGTGTCATACCAGGTATTTCATTGATGTGATCCATATTATAAACAAACCTAGGGCATTTCTTTACTTATTCATAAATATGCTTAGATTGTAATTCTTTTCAAAAGCTAGTTCTTCATTAACTGTTTTTTTTTTCAAACATCTGTACTCATACTTAAATCCCCTTTTATTTGAGCCTTACTTGTTTATTCGTAAAATTGTACAAATTCACAAAAAAGCTATTCGGCCAGGAACCACACTTGTGGATCCTGAGGGGTGCCTAACACCTTCCTCTTAGGTTCAATCCCTTACCCTGTCTCTGGTTATCAACGTAGTTATAAATAAACCCCCCATAGGTTCCCTAACGCAGCTTAAAAATCGTTAGGTGGTGACTCTTCAGAAACGCAAGACCCCTTTCCCAAAAGGAATGAGTTGTCTCAACCAATGTCATAAACTGGATTTCGCGAGAGAAAGGTGGAGCGACATGTCTGGTACTTCTTCTAACTGGCTTTATCATAGATCTGTTATAAAATATACTATATCTTTTGTACCTTTGATATTAAGAGTACTTATGCAATATTTTCAATCACGATTTCTATAATTTATGGGTCCAATAACCGAATTCCTAATTTACTTTGTTGATGTAACTCTTTATTTTTCTCATTCTTCTGATCGGCCTTTATGTCAGCTTAAATTATCTCCCACTCTGGGGTTCAAGGTATTAGTTATTTTGTTTAGCCGTTTATGGGCGTTGAGGAATATGCATGATACAATCCTTTAATAATTTAATCCTTCCTTTATGACCTGGGCTCATTTCTTTCTTTTATCGTATACCGGAATCTTCTACGGCTGTATATGCTGCATGTATAAAGTCCGAACCCTTAAGTGCGTTCATAACGTAACCAATTCTGGATCATTGATCGAATAATTTCTTTCGATCTATCTTAGCTTTCTTTCAAGGTAAGCTATTACTTTTACTAGTCTTTCTACCCCTGTGTTTCATCCATACTTAGCTTATCTTAGTGCCTACATATGCCATAGTTTTCGTGCAACTCGTATGATCTCGAATATTACTTTTAATTTTACTTCCCGTTCATCAACCACGGTATGTGCCTCGTTCTTTTGGAGTGCTTCCAATATTGTTGTGAGACTGTTGTTACACGACCATTTCCTCTTTAGGTCGTTGTGCTTTGGTTGAAGTCTTCTTCCTTATTTCCTCAACTAGTATTTCATTATGGTACTTAGAGAGAACTATCAACTCTTGCAAAGTTATGATCTTATTACTGACATTTTTGATGTCCTTCCTTGCCTATAATCACCTGTAGTTGTTTACCTCCATGCCCTTGTGCTTGTAGGGTTGGTTCTGAACTGATATTTTGGCTGCCTTCCAGTGGCACTTTATTTTATCCTCGTAATACTCATACGGTACCTCTAACTACCCCGACTCCTATTTGAATATATCTCAAGTATTATAAAGACATTACTACAGGGCTTAATTCTTCATGTTTGGGTTTACTATATTTATCTTGTACGATCTGTTCATTTGTCAGTATTCTCTTATCTGGCCATAACTAGGCTCTTCTTGAATCAACTACTAGTTGCTTGTTGGCCCATCCCGTATCAATGTTCCGCGTAATCTTTCTTGGGTCATTTACTTTGTCTTAACTTACTCTCGCACTGGCTCCTTATTAATCAATAATATCTCGAACAGGAACACTTACTTCCTCTCCCTCGCGTCGTGTTTTAATAATGCTCTAGTATCGTAGCATATCTGTAGGCTTTGCATAAGTGCAATTTCATCCTTTTTTCGTTTTATCGCATTCTTCCTTTACTATTCCATAATTACTAAAACCACTTAATTCTAATGTAATCTCACGTCATTTCATATTCCCCCCTTTAGGGGAGTACTAAGATTTAGTGCTATGATGAAGTAGGTATAGATGTGTGATGACCC
This sequence comes from Nicotiana undulata, assembly GCA_005239495.1. Taxonomy (NCBI): domain Eukaryota; kingdom Viridiplantae; phylum Streptophyta; class Magnoliopsida; order Solanales; family Solanaceae; genus Nicotiana; species Nicotiana undulata. The sequence goes on along the minus strand of ML289756.1, from coordinate 4,286 downwards.
AAAAGGTCATCCTGAGTAATTCCAGCTAAATCTATGTTCCGAGGCCTCGAAAGCCTCCGTTAATCTCACCTCGATATGCGTGTGAAGCGCAGGTAGGTAGCCGGGAAACTTCCATGTGAAAATTTGATAAAAATGGGATTTTTGACTTGAATAATTGAATAAAGTTGACTTTGGTCAACATTTTTGGTAAACAGATCCGAAAAATATGGGACTTGGGTGTATGCCCGGAATCGAATTCCGAGGCCCCAAGCCCGGGAAATGAATTTTTAAAGAAAAATTATTTTCTGAAAATAATAAAGGAGTGTGAAAGTGAATAATAATGTGAAAACCTTGTTACCGGGCCCGTGTTATGGTACCGGAGCCCGAAACAGGTTTATTATATGTTTTTGGTCCAATCTGTGAGATTTGGTGTAAAACGGGTTTTGATTTGATTGGTTTCGGGTCCAAGTGAGGAAAAAATAGAGTTAATGGACTTGTGGGGTTTCTAATGAATTTGAAATGTGGCTTGAGAATTGATTTTACGTTCCCGAGGTCCGAATGAAATTCCGAGACCGGGAATAGTTCCGTTGTGTCGTTTATAACTTATCTGCAAAATTTGAAATCATTCCGAGGGGTTTAGGCCGATTCGGCGCGTTGAAGTGAATTCTAGAATTTCAAAGTTCGTAAGTTTTGAATTCAGGGGTTTTGGAGGGTGATTTTGAGTTTTAGCGTTGTATTGAGTGTTCCGTGAGCTCGAGCAAGTCCGTTTAATGATTTGGGACTTGTTGGTATTTTTGGACGGGGGCTCGGGTGGGCCCAGATGCCTCCTGGACCCCGCGCGAGGCCAAAAACCAGCAAAAACCACTGCTGGTGCACAATAGCTGGTCTGACTGCAGGCGCGGGACCGCCCCTCCGCTCCCAGCCTCGCAGGTGCGATCCCCATCCCCTTGCCCAAAGTCCGCAGGAGCGAGACTCAGGCCGCAGGCGCGAGACCACAGGTGCGGTCCAGGCCATCGCAGGTGCGACTTTCTGTAGGGGCGACCAAAATTCCGTTGGAGCGGGACCGCTGGTGCGGCTCCCAACCCCGCAGGTGCGAGCCCAGGGTCCCAAGCCCTTTTCCACAATTGCGATCATTTTCTCGCAGGCGCGAGACCGCACCTGCTGTCCTATGGTCGCAGGTGCGGAAACCCCTGTTGGCAGCCCTCTTAAAATGTCCAAAATTTCGAGTTTTCCTCATTCCTTCCATCTTCAAACTTCATTAGAGAGCATCCAAGTTTGGGGCATCACCTTCCACGACCACCCTTTGTAAGAGGTAAGTTAAAACCTCATAAACTTCTAATTCTAACACTAATTCCTAGTTAAATTCACTACTAAATCATCACAAAAAGTATATAATTAGGTAGTAAACTTTAGGGTTCTTGGCCATGAATCCTTGTATAAATTACATAACTTCGATCCTTAGACTCCGGGTAGTTGATTCCTTCGTGAATTTTCGAAAATCTGAACGTGTGGGCCTGGGGTCGAATTTTAGTATTCTCAGAGAAATAGTAGGAAATGTATAATTTAGCTTGAGAATTTGTTTATTGAGTACTTATTGATGTTAATAAATCCATTATGTCTAGATATTCCCGATTCTGAGTTGGATTCGAGAGGAAAGGCTGTGATTAAAGCTTGACTTGCATTTTCTTTGGAGCCAAGGTAAGTGTTTGGCTTAACCTCAGCTTGAGGGATAAGGTATAAAGTCTTAATTGCTATGTGTAACTCATGTCCAACGTATAGGCGTGGTGACGAGTGCCTATGCGTTGCGGTCAAGCATGCCCGTGAGTCAATTGTGATGACATTTGCTATGTTCTTAATATTCCCCGCACTATGAGTAAATTATGAATTAAAAGTGATACTTGATGAAGTTTCGTGACGTGCAGAGTTATTGAGTTAATTGTTCCAATTGAGGCTTACACCGTGAAATTGAATTACTGATGCGAGGTTGGTTATAGCTGAGACCCTTGTCGGGCATTTTTTAATGTTGTAAATGATGATTTCTCCTTGACGGAACGATAGAATTGTATTGAATATTTCCATGCACTTGAGACTTCATGTTGTTGACTTTCATACTATTGTTGCCTTGTGTTTTATTATTCGTCGCACGAGGGAACATGCCATGTTGACTGAGTGTTATTATATTGTATATGCACGAGGGGACATTCCGTGCCGAGTGTTATTTTATATGCACGAGGGGACATTCCGTGCCGAATGATTGTGAGGTTACACACGAGGGGACATTCCGTGCCGAGTGTTATTTTATATGCACGAGGGGACCATTCCGTGCCGAGTGATTGTGAGGTTATACACAAGGGGACATTCCGTGCCGAGTGACTATGAGGTTATGCACGAGGGGACATGCCGTGCCTTTTCTGTTCATTATATATTTGAGAAGCTATATTCCTGCCTTGTCTTTACGCTTCCTTTATTACCTTGTACTGCTGTGCTAGCATACTGTTACCCTATCTTCCCAGCATGTTTTCCCCGTATCTTTCCTACTTGCTTATTTCTGTTGCCATTTTTCCTACTATTATATAAAATTGCACAGGTACATATGTTGTGTTGGTCCTAGCCTCGTCACTACTTCGCCGAGGTTAGGCTCGACACTTACTCAGTACATGGGGTCGGTTGTACTGATGCTACACCTGCACTTCTTTATGTTGTGCAGACTACGCAGCCGCACCCGGAGATCACTGACAATTGGAGCATCTCATTCAGTCACACAGGAGACTCAAGGTAGACCCGCAGACGTTCGTGGGATTGTCTAGCGGGTTCAACGTTAGACGCATTCGTGGTCCGAAGGTGGGATTTTTGGGTCGTGACAAGTTGGTATCAGAGCCCTAGGTTGCTTAGGTCTCACAGCTCACGGACAAACTTGGTAGAGTCTGAGGGATCGGTACGAAGACGTCTGTACTTATCCCCAGAGGCTGCAAAGTTAGGAATAACTCCACATTTTTCATTCTCTGTCGTGCCAATTGAAATCTGAATGCTAATTGATCTCTATTTTACTCTCTCGCAGATGGCGAGAACGCGTGCTTCCTCATCGACCGACCAGCAGCCTGATCCTTCTGTTACAGCTCCTACGAAGGGCCGAGGCCGAGACCGTGCAAGAGGCCGAGGCAGAGCTAGAGCAGCAACTCAAGTAGAGGACCCACAGGTAGACTTTGCCGGTGAGGTTCCTCCTCTGACAGTCCCAATTGGACAGACTCAGGTCCCAGAGGGGTTCATTGCCACCCCAGTACTTCAGGACGCTCTAGTCCACTTAGTAGGACTCATAGAGAGCGTGGCTCAGGCCGGTCTTCTTCCTACTGCACCATCAGGATCTCAGGCTGGGGGAGGGACCCAGACTCCTGCTATCTACACGCCAGAGCAGTTTTCCACTCAGTTCCAGACTCCGGCACCTCAGACGGTCGGAGTAGTTCAGTCATGTATTTTGTCACCAGCAGTTGAGGGAGCAGCCATGTCCGCAGATGCTCTTTGGAGGTTGGATCGGTTCACCAAGTTATTTACTACCACATTCACTGGTGCACCATCAGAGGATCCCCAGGATTATTTAGACAGTTGTTATGAGGCTCTTCAGAACATGGGCATTGTGGAGTCCAATGGAGTTGATTTTGCTACATTTCGTCTTTCTGGCACTGCCAAGACTTGGTGGAGAGATTATTGCTTGACCAGACCAGCTGGGTCTGCACCTTTGACTTGGGGTTAGTTCTCCGAGTTGTTCTTGGGAAAGTTCCTTCTAGTTACTCAGAGAGAGGATCTCTGAAGGCAGTTTGAGCATCTACAGCAGGGCTCCATGTCCGTCACTCAGTACGAGACCAGGTTTATTGCGCTTGCCAGGCATGCCCTTATGATACTCCCCACTTATAGGGAGAGGGTTCGGAGGTTTATTGAGGGTCTCCTCAGCCCATCAGGCTTCAGATGGCCAGAGAGACGGGTACTGATATCTCCTTCCAGGATGCGGCCAACGTGGCCAGACGCATTGAGATGGTATTATCCCAGGGTGGTGGTCAGGGTTTTGACAAGAGACCTCGTCATTTCGGCCGTTTCAGTGGTGCCTCATCTGGAGGCAGAGATTCCTTTGGCAGGCCATCCTCCTAGGCCTTATTAGTCAGCACTCCAGGTATCCCGCAGTGCACCTGCATCTTCCATCAGTGCACCGCCGATTCAGAGCTGTCAGGGTGGTTATTCTGGTCGACAGGGTCGTTCCAGGGTCAGTATTCTCAGCAGTCGAGGTCTTGCTTCACTTGCGGTGGTATGGGGCATAT
>ML289754.1:0-20751 GCA_005239495.1 Nicotiana undulata | reverse complement strand
GGGCAATTTTATGAAAGGTTTTACTGAGTTTTCAAACTATGGTTTACTTCGTTTTCAAACTGGTTTTACTGAGATATACTGATATTGCACTTGTTTCAAAGGTTAAAATGAAAACTGATTTCGAACTCATTATTTGATGAATGTCACGTGGTGACTTGGTGTTTTACTGGTTTGGGGAATTGTGTACATGTTCTGTGTGTTTATATTACTCAGACTGTGATTTATTTTCATTACTACTGAGTTGGCGTACTCATAAAGACTCCCTGTGCCTCTGTGCACAGATCCAGGTACTAGTTCGCAGCAGTAGCTGACGCAGTTGATAGCAGCATTTCACGGGATTTCGAGGTAGCTGTCCAGCGTCCACAGCTTCTCCATTTCCCTTCCTTATTTAGTCTTAGCATTTGATTCAGAGACGTATATTATAGTTTTAGCAGAGTTAGATTTATTTATTCTTAGATGCTCATGACTATTGACTCCAGTTCTTGGGAGGTTGGTTAGACTATTATTAGGACGCTAAGACTAAATTATATTATTTGATGATATGGTTGCCTGCTTATTATATTGTGAACTGTTATAATTGAATAAATGCGTAGTAAAGTGATGGTCGGCTAGCCTAGTTCCACGATAGGCGCCATCACGGCCTGTTAGGATTTGGGGTCGTGACATAGAGCCAATTTATCATCTTTTAACACACTTAAGACAGTGAAACATCATTAAGTTAGAGTATAAATATGCTCTAAACTATGCAATCTTAGCCTATTATCAACACCTCACACTTAAATCATTGCTATTCCTCGAGCAATCCACTACATCCTTCAAGGGTTCTTTGCATCAAACACTTCCCTACGGTGTCACACCACAAATAATTTTGCAAGCATTAAATCTAGCAGTGTAACATTTATGCCTCAAGCGGCGACTCTCAAATGCCATGCCATACTCTTACTTCCTCAAGATACTCTACAAGGAGGGCAAGACTTACCTTTTCTTCATGAATCACGTGCCCTCACATCACACAAATGAGAGTAGTTCCACAAAAGATAATATTAAGAACAGCAGGAACTTTAAATTGGCAGAATTCACTCACTCTCAAAAAGAACATTCATATGCCACACAGATACACCATAGGCTTGCCCGTAGTGTAATACTCTACTAATTGAGTTTGTTTAGTCTAAGATCAATAGGTCTTTAGTTGGTTGTAATGTAGGCTAAGGGACGGGTAGGATACATTTTGGTATAGTGACTAATCTCCCTAAGCACTTTTAATACAATTCATTAACATTCAGCACATTTTCATGCTTGGCCAGAACTTTCACCACACTTTGCTTCATAAGTACCCCACTATTCTTAGGTGCAACTTTCTTTTTCACACCACTAATCATCAAGGACTACATTTATTTATTGTCCTTTTTTTTTCTTTTTTCTTTTTTCTCTAAGTGGCCTTCACTTTTGCAGTTTTTGTTTTCTTTCACACTTTTGCACCTTTCATTCTATTTCCTTGATTTTCCTAACAAGCCAAACCACCACCCCACACTTTGACTTTTACATATCGGCTAACAATTCAAGTGCTCATGGGAGGTACAGGGTTCAAACAGTCAAGCTATTCAAACAATTGGGTATGGTTCATCATGTGGTTATCAAAGAACATGATTATAGGCTCAACAAGGTTAACTATGGTCAATTACATTCAAGTGGGTACATATTTGTGTCTGGCTTAACAAATAAATGCCTATATCCCTTCTAAGACTAAACAAACTTTTATTTCGATTCGTACACACAAGGGGCAAGTTCTAGGTACCAAAATGCAGACATAGAATAAGATGCAAAATACCTCACACACACATGGCACATAATTCAATCCAAATTGGTTCATCAAAACGCTCCATTGAGCCTTCAAGTTAGTTACAACATGCACCATTAAGGCATTCTACAAGAGTCAATAGTTGAGCCTAAGCGTCACACTCTAAGATTTTTGGTGTTCGGGTGTAACACGATAAGGGTTGCATTTTATCATTCAGCACCTTGCAGAAAAGATTCCTAACAACTAAAAAAATAAAAGAAGAAGCTAGCTATACCCGGTTCAATCTAAACCCTTGGAAAAGAACCGCGGTCAAAATAAAAATCAAAGGGGAGTTACTACACTACCTAAAAGAAAATAAAATTTTTTTTTTGATATTTTCTTTGGACTAACTTCCCTCAAGAAAACTGCCTAAGAAGTCCGTCATCAGGAAGAGTCTACTATATTTTCTGATTTTTTTTTCTATCGACTTGGACCCTCAAGAACCCCGCTGAAGGGATCCGTCGTTGGTCAAAGATGACTTGATTGATTATCCCCTATGTACAACCAAAACAAAAAAAACTAAAACAAATTACAAAAAGGAAACGAAAAAACTACATTTCTACTAAGTTCCACAAAAACTAAAGCAGACAAACACAAACAGGGAATCCTTACCCCACCCCACACTTATAATGAGGACATGTCCTCATGGCCAATTAAAATACAGAGTAAGGAAAGGGGACTTCCCTGACATCTCAATCCTAGTCGGAGACGGTGCCTGAGTCCACGTTGCACGCACGACCCAGGGCGCGGAGCCAACCTATAATCCTCTTCTCAGACTTCTTCTGTTGGGTGGCCATCTCATCAACACGGGTCTCAGGTCAGTCACCGAGGTCCTCAGGCCAGCCACATTCTGCTCTAGGTGGTCTAACTGTTGTCCCCTACTGGCCCCATACGGGCCTCTAACATCTGCAGCTCGCGCCTGAGTGGGTTGCTCTTCCTCCACGTGCTCAGTATCATCCTCACCATGTTGTGGCTCCTCTTCCGCTTCATCATCCTCAGATTCCTGCCCTATTAAGTCCTAAGCCTCCACCACCACATCCTTGCTCGTAGTGACTTTATCAGCTATGAAAGGGTGCACCACAGGCACCCGACCATCTATAGCAAAGTCACCGGACATACCAGCCTGCCTGCACAAACGAGTGACGAGCGAAGAGTAGAAGAATCCATATTGTTGGACATTTATGCGTGTAAACATCTCGTCATGAATCACCTTGGCCACATCGACAGGTGCATTAGCCATGAAGCACCAAATCAAACACCCTCGAGGGATGTTCACCTCTGAAAGGTTCTTGGAAGGCAGGAGGCAGTTTTTGATCAAGTACAACCATCATTTGTCCTCAAACTTGAAGGACGAGGAGTGGAGTTTGTTTCCGTATTTATACAACTTCAATATGACTCCCGATTGACAGATGGTCGGGGTGAACGTATCCCAGGGAGTATTTTTTCCACGATATGTCTGGTAGCCATCCACATAGCTGTCACGACCCATTTTCGGGTTGTGATGGCGCATGTCGTGGAACCAGGCTAGCCAACCGTTACGACAATACTCAATTCATTTACTAGAGAAATTTACTCATCATTGGCTCAATTCATAGAAATACCAACATTGTTAATCATTTAAACCAGTCTAACAAAAGAAACGAGATCCAACAATCACCCTAGGATCTGGAGTCACGCAGTCATGAGCTACTAACATCCATACAACTGAGAATAATAAAACTGAAGTTTTAAGTTTCAAAGTTCCAATACAGAAGGGAGAATAGGGAAGAGAGGGACGGGACAACGAACGCCAGCTGCTACCTTGTCGACTCTGAGAGAATGGCTGCTATCACGCTCCGCGTCAAATCTCGATGCACCTGGATCTGCACACACAATGTGCAGGTAAGTAAGGAAAACAACCTACGGTCTGAGGAGGTAGTGACGAACTCAACCTCCGTAAATCATAGTTCAAATAATGAATATTTCAGGAATAACCGAGTATATCAGTGACAATATCCGTAAATAACAATTAAATGCCATGTATGTATTATGCAACTCTCACAGGTAGTCCTCTTGGTACACATAATTGGCCATTGGCCCAGGGAAATCCATCCCGTAACATGTACGACGTGGTGACTCAGTCACTAAGTACCGAGGGAGCAGGCCAATTCAGCCTTTCGGAGAAATCCATCTCCGGGATATCATACTCATCCATAATCTGTACCAGGGAAATCCATCCCTCCATATCTCATAAACAGTATCTGTGCCAGGGAAATCCATCCCTCTATATGTCATATCTCGGACAAATCCATGTCCAGGGAAATCCATCCCTCAATAACTGTGCGCTCACTGGGGGTGTAAAGACTCCGGAGGGGCCGCCAAGGATATGGCCCAAGCGCTATATATATATCAATCCCATGAAGGGTATATCATCTCAATATTTGGCTCTAGGCCCATACTCAGTCAGATTTTACCGGTCTCCTCACAATACTCTCATTATGTAACAGCCCAAACAATGGCAATGCATGGTAATAAATGAATTTTGAGACTGAAATACGAATACATGTATGATAACAGGACTGAGTATGCACAAGTAGAGTTCACAATAGAAATAACAGTAACGGACCGTTTCCGGTCACCACATATAGACATGAAGTCTTATCATTTATACCTGTTGTGTTACTTTTAGTTTCTACGCATTAATAGCNTAGTAACTATCATCAATTAGCATGTACACTGGGGTTTTGAACCCCTCAGTTCCAAGGTTGAAGTCGTTACTTACCTCGAAATCGGCTCCACTCTACTCGGCCTGGCCCTTTCCTCGAGAATCGGCCTCCAAATGCTCCAAATCTATCAATAATCAATTACATGGCGTCACAATGTGCTAAGGAACAATCCCCAAATCAAAATTTAGCAAAAATACCAAAATCCCGAATTCGGTCAAAACCCGGCCCTCGGGCCCACGTCTCGAAAGTCAGAAATTTTCACAACACTAGGTCCCTTGTCCTTTCCCGAGTCTAACCATACCAAGAACACGAAAATCGGACCTCAAATGGTCCTCCAATTCCCCCATTCTTCCTCTCTTAAACCCAAGCCCTAACCACCATTTTTCTACTGTTTTTACCCATGATTTCAACCTAAAATCGTTCTTAATGCACAACATAACGAGTTTTGAGTCCAAGAAACTTACCTCCTTGAAGAAACAACGAAATCCCTCTTCAAATGCCTTCAAAACCTCCAACCCGTGTGAAAATAATGGTGAAAGAGGACAAATTTCGCGAAGGCTGCCTTTTTATAGTTCTGCTCAGGCATTTCCGCAACAACGGTACATTTCTCGCACATGCGACTCCGCAGGCGCGACATTATAACCGCACCTGCGGAAGTCACTTAAACGCCCAGGCTCCGCGCCTGCGATCGTTTTACCGCAACGGCGGGCCCGCAGGGGCGACACATTGACCGCGCCTGCGATCCTTCACTTAATACTCAGAGTCCGCGGCTGCGAACCCATCCCCCGCACTTGCGACCTCGCAGGTGCGACCTTTCTTCCGCCCTTGCGATGAATATCCGCCCCTGCGCCTTCATTCCCGCGCCTGCGATGTCCGCACCTGCGGCCCAAGCATCGCAGGTGCGATCACACCAGCAGTAGCAGCTTCAGCTGCATTTCAAGTCCCAATTTCTCCGTTTAACGTCCGAATCAAACCCGAGCCCCTCGGGACCCCAACCAATCTTACCAACATCTCAAACATGGTTATTCAAACTTAGTCGAGCCATTAAAACACCAAAAACAACATCAAAACCATAAATTCTCATCCGATTCAAGCCTATAATTCCCAAAAACTTCCGAAACACGCATTTGATCAAAAACCCAACTAAACCATCTCCAAATGACCTGAAATTTTGCGGGCAAGTCCAAAATGACCTAACGATGCTACAGCAACTCTCGGATCAAAATCTCGCCTATCAACCGGAATTCTCCAAAATACTAACTTCGCCAATTCAAGCCTAATTCTACACCGGGCACCCTAAAAATATTTTGAACACACTCCTAAGTTCCAAATCACCTAACGAAGCTATCCAAACCATAAAACCCGCATTCCGAGGTCGTTCACCAATAAGTCAACTCCGGGTTGACTTTTTCAACTCTAAAGCTCTTGTTAGATACTATGTGTCTCAATCCACTCTATATTCACTCCGAACCCGAACCAACCAAACCCAACACTTCGTGAACAGTCTAACCGAGCTATTACAAGACAATAATGAAGGAATAGATGTGTATACTGCGTAACGACGGACCAGGTCATTACAATAGCCCTCCGCTGGTGGATGTACCTTGTACACTCACCAGATATTCTCTATGGAAGCATTGAAGGGCCTTTTCCGCACTGTTACCACATGGTTCTTATGTTCTGGATCATTGGAATAAAACTCCCGGACAAACATGGCATTTTCCTTATCAGGATCTTCAAAAAACACATCCAGGCGTCGCCGTATTAGCTCCTCAGCCATATTAGGACAGTTTATCCTGAGTGCGTTAATATCCATGGCTTTCTCAGGGACGACCATTTTATCCTCATTTTCATTGAACCGGTCTTGAGCCTTTGCGGAGATGAACTTTTGGCTATTGAAAGGCCTGGAGTCAATTATTTTGTGAGGCTGTCCCCCGGTGGAAGCTCTTGCCGGGCGGCTGGAGGAGGTTCTGGTGGCTTGGCGCTTTCGTGGAGGCATGGTACCTGTGATTAGCCCAATGTTAGCTCAGTATAACCGGGTGACCCAACCGTGGTTACTCAGACTTCAATTGGTCACAAAATTTCCTCCAATGAGGCATTTTTACTAACATGTGGTGGGCCATGAACAATTTTAACCCCAAGCATTCAATATGGGACATGAAGCACCACCACAATAACCCAAACATACTCACACCACCCCCAAAAAACAAATGTTATTACTTCTTAGCACAAAAATAACTACTACCATGTATGACTACCCACTAAGAAAACTACAATCTTGTACACAAAGCAAAAGAAAATAAAGCTACAACAAGGAATAAAAAGAAAATTAAAGGGAGAAATACATACCGGTAGAGTTGAAGGAGGGGAATAGAGTAATGGGTGTTGAGGAAGACTTGGAGAGGGAAGAGTTTCGTGAGTGGAGAAGAAGGGATCTGCGTCTGTTTGTTCTCGATTGGTGGAAAGGAAGAAGGTGAGGAAGAGAAGAAAAAGAAGGATAAGGGTTTTAATTTGGGGGAATTCTAATGGGAGTGGGAAAGTGGGGGAATTGGGAGGGGTGGGACGGTTGGGGTTGGGTAGGGTAAAGGCTAATTTGGTTAGTGGGGGAAACTAGAAAAAATAAAATAAAATATTAATAATAATAAATAAAAAACGAAAAAACTTACATGTTGTCGAGATGGACTAGCGCGCTAGTCTCAGGGGTCCAGGGACAGTGAGAAACCTCACTAGCGCGGGTTTAGCACGGCCGCGCTAGTGGGCTTTACCTGGGACAGTGAAAAACCTGACTAGCGCGGGCGCGCTAGTCCAAACGTCCTCAGCCTTATGCTTTTATTTTCTTCTTTATTTAGGGTCTTTTGCACACCCCTTTTCTCGCACACCTGCATATGTTAGTACCTACACTATAAACACTATAACTATTGGGTTGCCTCCCAACCAGCGGTTGATTTAACGTTGCGGCACGACGAGTACAACAATCAATGGGTTGCCTCCCATGAAGCGCCTGATTTAACGTCGCGGCACGACGCAACATGAGCGCAATTAAGGCTCGCTCAACCTCTGAGGTTCAAAAAGATGCACCACAGACAGCTCACTGGTTTCATTCATACATTTTCAATATTTTTCCATTGACCTTGAAAGCGTTAGACCCATCTTCCGCAGGAATTTCCACAGCACCAGAAGGAAACACTTCGACCACTTTGAATGGTCCAGACCATCGGGACTTGAGCTTGCCCGGAAACAATCTCAATCTGTAATTGTAGAGCAATTCTTTGTCTTTGGGTTTGAAATTTTGTTCCACAATGTTTTTGTCGTGTAACCTCTTCATTCTCTCCTTATATAGCCTTGTGCTCTCAAATGCTTGATATTTGAACTCTTCCAACTCATGCAGAGCTGTGACTCGATTTTCTCCCGCAGCATCAAGATCCATGTTCAACTGCTTTAATGCCCACCAAGATCGATGTTCTAGCTCCACAGGCAGGTGACAGGCCTTACCAAATACCAACTTGTACGGAGACATACCAATTGGTGTTTTAAATGCAGTCTTATAGGCCTAGAGTGCGTCATCAAGCTTTTTCGCCCAATCAGTTCTTGTGGCGTTTACTGTTTTGGTCAGCACACTCTTTATTTCATGGTTTGATACCTCAACCTGCCTGCTCGTCTGAGGGTGATAAGGGGTAGCCACCTTGTGGCGCACATCATACTTGGCCAGTAGCTTTTCGAAGACACGATTACAAAAGTGAGTGCCTTTATCACTAATAATGGCCCTTGGAATCCCGAACCGGGTGAATATGTTTTTCTTCAAGAACCCCACCACCACTCTTGCATCATTGGTGGGGAATGCTGCAATTTCTACCCATTTGGACATGTATTCTACAACAACAAGTATGTACTTATTGCTGTAAGAGCTGACAAAGGGACCCATGAAGTCAATCCCTCATACATCAAACACTTCCACTTCTTGTATTGGATTCATGGGCATCTCATGAAGACGGGATATGTTCCCTGTCCTTTGACATTCGTTACATCCCTTCACCCATTGGTGAGCATCTTTGAACACAGTAGGCCAGTAGAACCCGGCCTCTAGCACCTTAGTTGTTGTCCGAACTCCTCCAAAATGTCCTCCATATGGTGATGCGTGACAAGCCTGTAAAACGGAAAATTGTTCTATCTCGGGGACACACCTCCGGATCATGTTATCAATGCAAATTTTAAAAAAATGAGGTTCATCCCAATAGTAATTGCGGCAATCACGATAAAACCTTTTCTTTTGGACAGAAGAGAGTTCGTATGGTTTAATACCACTTGCCAGGTAGTTTGCAATGTCTTCATACCATGGCACGTCCTCCACACTCGTGGCTAGCAGCTGCTCATCTGGAAAGGTTTCTAGAATATCCTCAGATTCAATTTCATTCTCAGCACCTTCCAGACGTGACAAGTGGTCAGCGACTTGGTTCTCCGTGCCCTTGCGATCACGAATCTCCAAGTTAAATTCTTTAAGAAGCAACACCTAACGGATTAGGCACGACTTAGACTCTTTCTTTTCAACGAAGTATCTGATGGCTGCGTGATCAGTGTACACAATCACCTTCGACCCAATCAAGTAAGACCTGAACTTGTCAAAGGCGAACACGACTGCCAACATCTCCTTTTCGATCACCGTGTAGTTCAGCTGAGCACCACTCAAAGTCCTACTTGCGTAGTAAATTGGGTGCATTATTTTATCTTTACGCTGACCTAACACGTCTTCCACTGCGTGGTCACTGGCATCGCACATGAGTTCAAACGGTTGCTCCCAGTCGGGTGCAACAGTAATTGGTGTCGTGACTAGTCGCTTCTTAATCTCCTCAAACGCCACCCTGCAATCATCATAAAACACAAAGGGGTTATATTTTTCAAGTAACTTACAGAGGGGGTTAGCGACCTTGGAGAAGTCTTTGATGAATCGCCGGTAGAACCCCGCATGCCCAAGGAAGCTATGTATAGATTTGACTGATGTGAGAGGTGGGAGCTTTTCAATCACATCTACTTTTGATCGGTCCACCTCAATTCCTTTACTCAACACCAAGTGCCCCAAGACGATCCCTTCTTGTACCATGAAATGGCACTTCTCCTAGTTAAGCACAAGGTTCGTCTCGATGCACCTCTTGAGTACACGGTTCAGATTTTCTAAACACTTATCGAATGAATTTCCCACTACTGAGAAATCATCCATGAATACCTCCATGATATCTTCCACCATGTCTGTGAACATGGCAATCATGCACCGTTGAAATGTGGCAGGTGCATCGTAGAGGCCGAATGGCATCCTCCTGAAGGCAAACACCCTATAGCGGCATGTGAAGGAGGTCTTTTCCCTGTCTTTCGGGCAATTGAAATCTGGTTGTACCCTGAGTACCCGTCCAGGAAGCAAAAGTGAGACCTCCATGCCAGCCTGTCGAGCAACTAATAAATGAAGGGGAGTGGGAAGTGGTCTTTTCGGGTGTCAAGGTTCAACTTTCTGTAATCCATGCATATTCTCCAGCTCGTGACTGTTCTTGTAGATATCAAATCATTTTTGTCATTCTTTACAACCGTCATGCCACCCTTTTTCGGAACACATTGCACTGGGCATACCCAGCGGCTGTCAGAGATGGGGAAAATGATTCCTGCATCTAACCACTTGATGATTTCTTTCTTCACCACTTCCTTCATGTTTGGATTCAAGCGCCTTTGGTGTTCCCTGGAAGGTATGTGTCCCTCTTCCAGGAGAATCTTGTGCATGCAATACGCTGGGTTGATCCCTTTGATATCTGCCATGGTCCATCCAATGGCAGTCTTGCACTCAGAGAGTACCTGTAACAGCTGATTTTCCTGCACTTCTAACAAACTTGATGAGATAATAACAGGTAGCGTAGAATTACGGCCTAGAAATGCGTACCTAAGATGGGCAGGAAATGGTTTCAACTCTAGTTTGGGTGGTTCTTCCACAGAGGGCTTGGCTGGCGGGCTCTCTCTTTTCTCTAAGTGAAATGGTTCAAACTCGAGAGCCCTCGGCCAAAACCCTTTACCTTCAAGTGCTAACACCCACTCTGTCAATTCCTCCCTATTTTCCTTATCTAAATTCATTAAACATGCAGCAAGGGGGTCCTCAATAGTTAAGGACGCATCATCTTCCTCCACTATCACATCCACAAAATCAATTAGAGAACAGTTGGCGAACTCACTCGGTCGCCTCATAGATTTCTGCACATTGAATGTGATTTCTTCATCATTAAGCCTCATCTTGAGCTCCCCAGTCTCACAATCAATGAGGGCTCTGCCTGTGGCCAAAAATGGCCTTCCCAAGATTATGGGAATCTCCTCATCCACTCGACAGTCTAGTATCACAAAATCAGCAGGGAACACAAACTTCCCCACTTGAACCAAAACATCATCCAGAATACCCGACGGTCTCTTCACCGTTCTATCAGCTAGCTGCAGCAACATGGAAGTTGGTCTGGCTCTACCAATACCCAGTCTCTTATAATGGCCAGGGGAATTAGATTAATGTTGGCCCCTAAATCACACAGTGCTTTGGCAAAAGCAAAATTTCCAATGGTGCAGGGAATTGTAAAACTCCCTGGATCAGACAACTTTTCTGCAATTGGTCGTGTTACCACTGCACTGCAAGTCTGAGTCAAAGTCACATTCGCTAAGTCTTGGAAATCAAACTTCCGGGACATCAAATCCTTCATCATCTTTGCATACCCAGGCATCTCTTTCAGAGCATCAATCATAGGAATGTTTACCTGTATCTGATTCAGCATATCCAAGAACTTTTTGTACTGCTCATCCTTTTGGTATTTTGCCAACCTTTGAGGGAATGGTGCTGGTGGTCTCTTCTTCCCAGTGATTTGGGATTTTTCTTTCTCAACTACCACCTCATCTACTGGCTCTGGGGTTATCTCCACTTCCTTTTCAGCCTCACTCTGCCCACTGAGTTCTCCTTCAGCAGTTTGCACTGTTACCTTGGTCAAGTTTGTGGAACCATCAATTTCGATTGGCACTGGCACTAATGTCTCTGCCTGCCTGCTTTCACGGGCCAACTCTTGTTCCAAGTCTAAGTCCCTGCCATTGCGGAGACTCACTGCCATCATCTGCTTCGGGCCTTGGTCCTTAGGATTCACCTGATTGTCTGCAGGTAAAGTCCCAAGAGGACGACTGTTCACTAACATAGATATCTGGCCCAATTGCACTTCAATATTTTTAATAGCCGCGTCATGTGCATCTACTCTTTCACTCATTTTGGCGGTCGACCCAATCACATGTTGCATCATCGCTTCAAGCCTGGAAAACCCATCTTCTTGCCTTCCCTCATGTTGTTGCTGAGGAGGGTGGCACGCTTGCTTCTGATTTTGATTGTTATAACCTTGTGGCCTTTGATAATGTGACACATTACCATGAGGTCTCATGGAACCCATGTGTCCATTGTTCTGATGCTGATGAGGTGGTCTATACGACTGAACTTACTGACCCCAGTTCTGTCCTCCCTGTGTCTGGCCTCCATAGTTTGACACATAATTCATGTTTTCTGGGTAAGGAGTGTGATCATAATCTGCATTCCACCGATTACCAATTGGTTGACTAATGCAAGATGTGCATAAGCCCCCATTGGTAGTATCCACAATATGAACTTGCTACTTTATCCCCGACCCCTCTATATTTTTCGTAAGAATACTCATTTGTGTCATCAAAGTAGCCATGTTCTCAGCCGTAGTGTTGGACGGATCTAATGGAACTGAGTGAACAACTGGGGTAATAGGAGCACCCCTAGTTGTCCATCCTAAATTCTGTGCCATTATATCAAGTAAAATCTGACACTCTCTCCATATCTTGCTAAGGAATGCTCCACCAGCTGAAGCATCAACATTGGCCTTTACGCCATCAGCCAGACTCATATAAAATCGTTTCCCCAACATTTGCTCAGGAATACATGGTGAGGACAGATAACCAGCATCCCTTTAAACCGTTCCCATGTCTCATTTAGTGTCTCCATAGGCTTCTGCCTGAAGCTTATGATCTCATCAATCTGTTGTGCTGTCTTGTTTGGTGGATGGAATATATTCAGAAATTGCTTGACCAACTCCTCCCATGTTGCAATAGAGTTGATAAGGAGGGAGTTGAGCCAAGTCTGGGCAACTCCTGTCACCGAGAACGGAAATAATAACAGTCTTAATGCCTCCGGAGTAACATTTGGTTGCCTCTGGGTCTTGCAGATGGACAGAAAGTTCTTTAGATGTTGTTGGGGATCCTCAACGTATGACCCCGAAAATAGCCCCTTATTCTGAAATAAGTGCAGCATATTGTAAGTAATCTGGAAGGACTCTGCTTCAATCTGAGGGACCAAAATCGCGGTTGCCAAGTTGTCTTTTGTGGGTTGTGCCCAGTCGTATAATGGCGCCTCAGGTACAACGGGTACCTCAGGTGCTGCAATGTGTGTAGCTGGGTCAACCGCACCATCCCCAACATTAATGTTGTCTCTGTCGTTCAACTCTGCCATGTCTGGTCCTCTGTGTTCAATGTGTGGTTGTTGTTTGCTTCTCCGATTGGCCTTGTTCAAGGCCTTGAAAAAATTTTCGGGGTCTGGCAATGCTTCAAATACGTCACCAGTTCTCGAAGAGTTTCTAGGCATGCACCTATACCACCGGTTTAACAAACGTTAGAAATTCAATATATGTATGAAATCAAAGAAAATTGACTATACTTAGGAATTTTCGTATTTTCCTTCAACTACACTTGATAATACTGTTAATTCCCCGGTAACAGCGCCAAAATTTGATCACGCTCAACTATATCTACTAAAAGATTAAGCGGGCGTTGCAAATATAATCCGAGTATTTTGCTCAAGGTCGAATCCCACAGGGAATTAATGTACCAAATGTTGTTGTCACAGTACTGAATTCTTAATAATCAACTTTCTCAAAAGTTATGAATATCACTTTTTGTTGTTTCTACTACTACAGCTGAACATAAATAATAAACTAAAGATTAACTAACAATAAGGTTTAAACAATTGGAATAAAGGTCTAAGGTTATGGTTTCCCCCGTTGGTGAAATTCCTTCTTGTATACTTCCTATAGTTTTGACTTAGTTGTCTCTATCAATCATGAACACTCTAGTTATCATAAATCTCTCTCAAGTAATTATGATAATTTACTAGACTCACTCTCTCAAGTTACACTAGCTAGATTGCATTACAGTTCACTTTAGATTGCACCCGAGGTATCGTTATCTCTAATCCAACCTCTAAACCCTCGGCTATGACTCTCCCCTATACTCCGGGAGTGATGTTATTCAAACAACTACCTAAATATGCACTCTCTCTCAAGTAGATACATAATAAATAGGCACAGCTAATTGAGGGCCCTTCAATCAACTACAACAAGAACGTAGTTGAACAAATAGAGATCAACAACCAACCAAAACTATATTAATATCACAATAAGTTTATCCCCCAACGGTTTCCACCAAAACCTTAGATTAGAAAAGTTAGCTACTCATAACAATGATAAAAACTACAAACGAATTCATGATCAAGGGTAAAATCCCAAAAGAAGGAGATATGGATTGATGCCCCAATCGCCTCCTTGCCTCTTGCCCTTACTTTTCTTGTTCTAAACTCTAAACCTTGATAAAATCCTCTCTTGGGCGAATTGAACCTTTTATAGGTTGAGTGGATTGGCCTTGACTTCCTAAAAATACCCTTCAGCTTCTAATTCCCGCGTCTGGACTAGCGCGGGCACGCTAATCACGCGCTAATGCCCGCACTAGTTGGGTTATACACTGCCTCCAGAAATCTAGACTAGCGCGGGCGCACTAAGGTCATGCTACAACCCGCACTATTGGGGTTCGTCACTGCCTTTGTTTGTTGAATTAGCGCGGGCGCGCTAATGACGCGCTACAGCCCGCGCTAAGGAGGTTTCTTACTGCCTCGATGAATCTTCAGGCTTCAAGTCGCCAGAAAATACCTCCTGGCCTATTCTTCTTCAATTGTTTTCCCGGATCACCATCATAAGTCCTCATTAGTGTGTTGTACTCCTGTGAAACACAAAAATCACCATTAGAGCCAATTTATCATCTTTTAACACACTTAAGACAGTGAAGCATCATTAAGTTAGAGTATAAATATGCTCTAAACTATGCAATCTTAGCCTATTATCAATGACTTCCGGCAAGGTGTTAACGCTCAACAACGTTCTTCATGTTCCTACTATTAGGAAGAATTTAGTTTCCACTTCTTTACTTGTGAAAATTAGATTCAAATGTGTATTTGTTTATGATAAAGTTGTTGTAAGAAAGAATGAAATGTACGTTGGAAGAGGCTACCTCACGGAGGGCCTTTTCAAACTCAAAGTAATGGTTGTTGATAGTATGAATAAAATTTTAGCTTCTTCTTATTTGTTGGAGTCAAATGATTTATGACATATTCGTTTAGGGCATGTCAATTATAAAACCTTGCGGAAGTTAATAAATTTAGAAGTATATCCTAAATTCGAGTGTGATAAATCAAAATGTCAAATATGTGTTGAATCTAAGTTTGTAAAACATCCTTATAAGTCTGTTGAAAGGAATTCAAATCCTTTAGACTTAATTCATATTGACATTTGCGATATGAAGTCGACACCATCTCGAGGTGGGAAAAAGTATTTTATTACTTTTATTGACGATTGCACGCGATATTGTTATGTTTATTTGCTTAATAGTAAGGATAAAGCAATTGAAGCATTTAAGCAATACAATAATGAAGTGGAGAGTCAATTGAATAAAAATATCAAAATGATTAGAAGTGATAGAGGCGGAGAATATGAATCTCCATTTGCAGAAATATGTTCGGAATTTGGAATTATCCATCAAACTAATGCACCTTACACACCTTAATCCAACGGAATTGCGGAAAGGCAAAATCGGACATTAAAGGAAATGATGAATTCTTTATTAATAAGTTTCGGATTACCGTAGAGTTTGTGGGGGGAAGCTATCCTTACGGCTAATCGAATACTCAACAGAGTACCCCACAGCAAAACGCAATATATTCCATATGAAAAATGGAAAGGAAGAAAACCCAACTTGAAATATTTCAAAGTGTGGGGGTGTCTAGCAAAGGTACAAGTTCCTTTACCTAAAAGGGTTAATATCATACCAAAAATATTAGATTGCGTTTTTATTGGATATGCTACAAATAGTAAAGCATATTGGGTTTTGGTCCATAAATTTGATAATCCCGAGATTCGTTAATACGGTAATGGAATCAGATAATGCTGAATTCTTTGAAAGCATTTATCCGTATAAAACTGAATACGATTCGTTAAGTGAAAGACCTAAACGACCTCGGGAAGAACCAAAGGAAAATACTCCAAGTGTAGAAGATCCAAGGCGTAGCAAACGTCAAAGAACATCTACTTCCTTTGGACCAGATTTTGTGACATTCTTGCTTGAAAATGAACCTCAAACTTTTAAAGCAGCTATGTCGTCTTCTGATTCAGCATTTTGAAAAGAGGCAGTCAATAGTGAGATTCAATCAATTTTGGATAACCATACATGGGAATTGGTTGATCTTCCTCCTGGAAATAAGCCTTTAGGTTCGAAATGGATCTTTAAACGGAAAATGAAAGTCGATGACACTATTGACAAATATAAGGAAAGACTTGTTGTTAAAGGTTCTAGATAAAAAGAAGGCCTTGATTACTTTGACACTTACTCGCCAGTAACGAGGATAACATCTATTAGGATGTTAGTAGCATTAGCGGCCGTGTATGGTCTTGAAATCCATCAGATGGATGTAAAAACATCTTTCTTAAATGGAGAATTGGAGGAAGAGATTTACATGGAACAACCTGAGGGTTTTATGGTTCCTGGTAAAGAAAAGAAAGTGTGCAAACTTGTTAAGTCGCTTTATGGACTTAAACAAGCACCCAAATAATGGCATGCCAAATTTGACCAAACAATGTTGGCAAGTGGGTTTAAATCAACGAGTGCGACAAATATGTTTACATTAAAAACACTCCGGGTCATGAAGTCATTGTTTGTTTATATGTTGATGACATGTTGATAATGAGCAAAAATATGGCAAATATAAATTCTACAAAGCGCATGTTGGCTAGCAAATTCGACATGAAAGACTTAGGAGTTGCTGATGTGATCTTAGGAATCAGAATTCACAAGACTCCACAAGGTCTAGCATTATCACAATCTCACTACATAGAAAAGGTACTTGACAAGTTCAAGTATTTGGATTTCAAAATTGCCAAGACTCCAATTGACGTGAGTTATGCACTTCAAAAGAATGAAGGTGAAAGTGACTTAAAACTGGACTATTCAAGAGTATTGGAAAGTTTGATGTATATCATGAATTGTACACGATCGGATATAGCATGTGCTATTAGCAAACCGAGTCGATTTACAAGTAATCCCAATCATATACATTGGATGGCAATGAAACGAGTTTTAGGGTATCTGAAACATACCCAAAATTATGAGTTGCATTATAACAAATATCCCTCCGTGATCGAGGGATATAGTGATGCAAATTGGATCACCGGATCATCTGAAGTTAAATCCACAAGTGGATATGTTTTCACAATTGGGGGTGGAGCAATGTCTTAGAAATCATCCAAATAAACGTGCATCGCCCGTTCTACAATCGAATCTGAATTCATAGCTTTAGATAAGGCCGGTGAAGAAGCTGAATGGCTCCGGAATTTCTTAGCAGATATTCCATTTTGGCCCAAACCTTTGGCACCTATTTGTATACATTGTGATAGTCAAGCGGCAATAGGCAGGGCATGGAGCGTTATGTATAACAGAAAATCTCGTCATATACGATGGAGACATAATACCGTTAGACAACTACTCTCTAGTGGTGTTATCATAATTGACTATGTAAAGTCAAGAGATAACGTGTCAGATCCACTTACAAATGGCCTATCTAGAGAGGCAGTTGAAAGATTATCAAAGGGAATGGGGTTAAGGCCTAGGACAAGTCATCATGGTGGTAACTCTACCTAGCAGACTGGAGATCCCAAGAGCTAGGTTCAAAGATATCAAACAAAGTTATGAATGTCGGTTCAACATTGTCAAATAATTCAACTCATTCTCGTGATGAAGACAATGTTCAAAATCAAGGTAAAGCATTAAGGATTTTTTGATGAGTCAATAAAGCTTAAAGCTTTTTAATGATTTGCTAAGTCTGGCAGGATATGACCAGATAGTGTGTCTTTAGGATTACGCGTTTAGGAATCACCTATGTGAGTGTGAAGTGTAAGCCGCTTCAAGAGGAATGAAAGTAAAGGCCCATTCTCTAAGCACTCATGAAACCAGGCGGTGTCCATGGCTGAAACGAACACAACCATGAGAACCATAGATGGTTAAGGATTGATTGTGTGACTTATGTTGTCTAGGTATACAACAAAGCTTGACAGTTCAAAGATATCAAATCTACCGATTGACCGAGTATATCCGATATAAGTTCACTACAGAAAGTTCAAACTGAAACCTACCTATCCAGATGCAATTAATTCTTGCATGTAAAACACACACACGTCCGTGCATTCCTTTATCTTATAGCCATTCCCCATTCATGTGGGGGATTGTTGGTCTTTAAGCTTAGTATAACTTAAAGAGAGTAAATAAAAAATGGTGGGAAAAGAAATAGGGAAGTGAAATTTTGAATTAGTGCACTTTGTCCCTCATTGGAAGAAGGAAAGAAAATCTATGTGTATATATAGAGAATCTCTTCTTCTAGCTCTTAAAGAGTTGAGAAGAAGGCAAGCCTCGCGTCGGCATTGGCGTCGCTCGCTCGGCTTCGACTTCGGATTCGGTCAAAGATTGATTGATTAATCTTTTTGGACAAAATTCCTTTCAAATTATCCAATCCGGAAAAACCCGCGACCCGGTACGGTCCTTAAGGACACACTATGTATTCAGTGGGCTCGATTTATTCCTATACTATTTTCAGAATTTTGACATTCAACTTCTACTAACTTTCTGTTTCTGTATTTTCAGAAAGTTTACTGTTTTATTTATTTTACAATTGTACAGATTACTAACACTAGTTAGTATTCAAACCGAATAAACCGATTTGTATATCATTTTAAGAAATCGAATAACGAAAATGCCGAACCAAAATATCTAAATACCGTGCCGTACCGACCAACAAACACCGTATGTGTAACAACCATCCAAACAGCTAACTCCCAATCAATATAATGTATCTCCGGTCCTAATTATGTTCATTTGACAACCTCCGAAAATGAAATAATCTTCCAGCAAAACAACAATCACTAGAAAAAAAAACTAAGCAGTCAAAGATTCTGTCTCATTTCAAAGTATTTTAGTACAATGCGTAAATGCTCATTAATCTGAATAAATAATTGATTAATAATTGAAACAAAAGTAACATATGTAGTTCTTTGTCCCTGTCAATCATAATGCTTTGTTGTAAGATACAGTCCACTTATTCTATAAGAAATAAATTATAATGATACAACGTAACCGCATGTGGTTGAGCTGCTTCCCTATCTACTTCGTCGCCTAAATGCTCATTAATCTGAAATTTTGATGAATTAAAACAAAGTAACATAATTCTGTCCCAATCAATGAATTAAGCTTTGTTGTAATAAACACTTTATCCATTATTCTAAAAGAAAAATATATTAGTAAAATCACATGTTGTTGAACTGCTTTACTATCTACCACTGTTATTTTATAATTAAGTTTTCAGCTAAAATTTGGATAAGATGAGTGAATAAATAATTTTAAGTGAAGGAGGACTTAACAGGGAAGGACAATAATTGAATATTGATTGACATTACGATGGAACGTTACATCTGCCACCATAAAAAAAATTGACCCTACTTTATTTTATCATTTCCATTAATAGTAATAACGAATCCAATTTCCGATCAAGCACGAAAAGAAGAAACCATATCTATTAAGTCGGTTTATTAAATATTGGAATCAAATCAAATCAATTAAGTTATTTTTTTATCGATTTAACTTTTATTGATTTTGGTCGGCTTTTCGGTTATTTATCAGTTTTTTTTCTTAATTAAATATGAGACAAACACTACCAAACACATATTTCGGAGATTACATTTTCAACGTAACACTATCAAAGTAATTGCTCTTTGAGAAATCTATCATTTACCAAGATATATTGATGATAATTGAATCAAATAATGATGAATAATTTAAGTACTCAATTAAAAATCGATTATTTTTTACATGAAATAAATTCTTGTACTTAAAAAAAGAAAACTGTCAACCAAACTAGAATGTAAATGCAAGGAATTAGACTATTATAATAGCAAAAAGCTGGACTAAAATATAAACGACTAATATGTACCATAAAAGTTTGGAAACTTTATATAAAAATATACATATATATATATGTGTGTGTAATAATAAATTTAAATAGCTACTTCTATAGTCGGTTTGATTCGGGTTTTTTCGATTATTTATTTGATTAAAACGAAAACCAAACCAAACCAAATTTGATCGATTTTTTAAATTGAAAATCAAAACCAAATCAAACCTAAAAGTATCCATTCTTTTTTTCGATGTGATTCAATTTTTTGGGTTTTTATGAACATGCCTAATTTCTAGTTAGCTTACAACAAACAGAAGCTATAATTTTTGAAAATCTACGTCTGAATGGCAAAGCTGGAGTTTCAACCTTTTTATCGCATGAAACATATAGAGTACAGGATATGTTATTTACGTCGTGCCTACATTGTAATGAGTTTAAACGTTAATTGTTTCCTGATATTAATTGTTAATTTGATGTAATTATCATTTGTTTGTCTGGTAATTTTCTCAATTGTATATTAGAGTCATTACATTGAAATCTAGCTAACAAGTTAAATAACTCACCTAAATGCCTATGCCCAAGTATGACCGTTATCGAGAGGGCATTAAATAGAAAGAGAGCACTGAATTTAGTCTAAGTGGTTAGGTTCACAATAATAACATGTCGTACCAAAAGATTAAAGAGGGTGTTTGGATGGGCTTAAACGCTGGTCAAACCAGTTTTTAAATATTTTTTATTAAATGAAGTGTTTGACAAAAAAAAAAACTGCTTAAAAAAACTTAAAAAATACGTTAAAAAAGCCAAAAGCAAGAAGTTGGTTGATCCCAACTTTTTTTATTTTGGCTTAAAAGTCATTTTAGTTTGACCAATAAAATTACTCTTTT